>JAJTUV010002868.1:0-179636 GCA_021653895.1 Mastomys natalensis
TTTTAAAAACTGCTGCTGCTTCTAGTGTGGAATTTTGTTTTAAAAAAAAAAAAACGAGTTATCTGCAAAACCTTCCTCTAAGTCTTAAGGGAATTAAAGAGGCACCTTCATAATCCTAAGCCCACTGCGATTGTGCTCAGATTCTCCATGCTGGCCTTGAATGTATGATCTACACTGTTAAAATGTCGGTAGCTCCTCAGTGCCCTGTACAGCCTGAGTCTACCAAGATAGCTGTAACCATTGTGACATGTAGTGGAGAAGAAAATTACCATGGAGAAGCTGAACAATAACCAAAGAACGGGTGTATTTTATTCTTAAACATTTGTAAACCATGTTTCACTGAGAACATTTCAGTTCTTCCTAAAGGGTGATATGCTTCGATTTGAAAACAATATTGAATTTTGAGTGAACAGAAGGAAACTTACCAACTACCATTATGTTCTTGTACACCTTTCAATAAAATTATTGAAATGCAAAAAAAAATGAGTGTGTTGCAAAATAATACAGTGAATTTGTTCTGTAGCTATGGTGTTTTATATTTACAAGGAAACTTTATTTTCCCCTAGATTGCTGGTAATAGAACCTTGAGTGTGTCTCAGGGTAGGCCAATTCTGTACCACTGAGTCACACCACTAGTACCTTATGGAAATTATGAACATACATTTCTCATAATCCTGTGATGTAATTAGTCTTGTTTTAATATGCTCAGACATATATTTGGGGATAAAGATTTGTTCACAATCAGACTAGGCAAACAATTTTAGAGACAGGACTGAATATGATACTTGGCTGGCCCTTCACCACAGTTGTAATCTCCATCACAAGATGTGATTGTCCAAACCATGTTTCTGAAGGAAGTCCTCCAACTTTGTGTTACTTTTGTCATTTAATACCCTTAAAATGAATATGAATTTTAGACTTAGTTTCTATTAAACAACATGCTAGCATTTTCATTGATATTACATTAAATCTGTGGATAAATTTGGAGAAAGTTGACATTTTGAACTATATTAAACTCTCCTAACTTCACAACAAAATGTATCTTTCTATTTCCTTAATCCAAGTTTTTCTTAGCCATTAATTGCAACTCTCATTATATAGGCTTTTGCTTCTACTCTTGTTTCATTTTGTTGCTATGATAAAAACACTGTGGCCAAAGTGACTTGGGGAGGGAAGGGCTTATTTTCATATATGTCCAGTCAACAGTCCATCATGAGGAAAGGCAGGCAGGATCTGCAGGCAGAAATCATGAAGATATGTTTTTTTTTTCTCAGCTAGTTTTTTTCTTTTATTTAAATATTTTTCATACAATGTGTGTTGTTTATGTTTTTCCCTCCCTAAATCCTCCCTGATCCTTCCCACCTCCCTAACCACACAAACTTAACTCAATCTCCCTCCCAACCTCTCTCCAAAAATAAGAACAAAAATGTAAATAAAAAACCCAATAAAACAAAATATAAATACCAAAACAAAATGAAACAAAAATCATCTCTTCAAAAGTATGGATGTTGCATTAAAATATGAATTAAAAAAGGACAATCTATGTACCTTCTACAATGCACTGGCGGACAGGTCAGTTTGTCTCTAGGCAGGCAGACAGGCTGACTTGTTCTCAGCCTGGCAGACTCTGACTCAGAGCTCATAAAATCTCTCCACCTGGCTCACTAAGTTCCCATGATGGGCTATTGCCATACACACTCCATGCTTCCAATTCTTTGTGGCTGGCTGGGGTGCCATTGCCACCGTACCTTTCTCTGGAACTCAGTTGAGTCATTGCATGAAGGAAAACGCCACACAATCTTAGTTTAGAATCTACTGGTAACACAATCACGGGTCATAGAAACTAGCATCCTAATTTTGTAAGCTATTTAAGTTATAATCCTCTGGTGGCACATCCAGGAGGATCTGTCACTAATCAGGGGATCCTTAATCTCTCGCTACCTACATTGTGTCTCCATGCTTTCTCCGTCCAAAAGGAAGAATCTCTCCTGACTCCCCTCTTCCTCTCTCTGACTGGAAGTCCTGCCTACTTGCCCAGTGATTAGTTCTTGAAACCTTTATTAGGGGAAGATTCTGCCATATATGGAAGTTAGGCAAGTAGCCCTGAACTGTATAACAAAGCAAACTGACTATTTCTTGGTGACATTTTCTCAATCGAGGTTACCTCTTCAAAAATTATTTTAAATTGTGTCATGCTAACATAAAAGTAGCAATTACATTGGATTCCTCTAAGCTGTGTCAAATTGATGATTATGGATAGCCAGAGAAACACCCTTTGTTAAATATGTCTTTATGTATGTGACATAAACAAATTCCTTTAAAAGGGTAAATGTAAATAATGGGAACACATCACCTTGCAAGAAATTCTATTTCCGAAGGAAAACCCAGGTAAACATTACAATCAGATCTAAGAAAAATCAAAGTCTAACAGTAAAACAAGCTACTGAAGACAACCCAGGACAAGCTATTGGCGAAAGAGAAGTTCAGTTGTATTTTGGAGTTAGCATTCTTATATAGTATGGGACATATGCTTAGGGATGGAGTTTACCACAGTGATCTTAATCTTTCCATTGCAGACACCACCAGTCCTTCACAGACATGGCCAGAGTTTCAATCTAACCTGGTCTCTCCCACAATTAAAATTCCTTTCACCAGGTGTCTTAGGATTCTATTGCTGCAATAGATAGAATCTTGACCCTGAGTATTCTTCACAGTGCATCATTAAAGGTAGTTAGGGCAAAAACTGAAGTCTGGAACCTAGAGGCAACAACTGAAACAGAACCGTGGTGAAATGCTGCTCCTCATAGTTTGCTCAGCCTGATTTCTTATACCACATAGGATCATCAGCCTAGGTGTAGAACCACAGAATCACTCCCAGTGAGCTGGGTCCTTCAGTGAGCGGGGCCCTTCCACATCAACCATCAATCAAGAAAATGTATGACAGACGTGCTGACAGGCAAATAGTGTGTGTGTGTGGGGGGGGGATTTCTCAATTGAGGTTCACTCTTCCAAAATTTTTTTTTCGTTTCAAGTTGTAATTTCTGGAAGTTTTGTGGTATAATTTTTGGGATATCTTATGGATAATATGCTGTTATATAACAGAAAGATTATAAGAACCAGAGATAAGAAAAGACCTGAGTGATGTATGTGCCTAATGCATATGACAGACTGTTGCATTCATAAGCTCATGGCAGATGTAGCTGTCTGCATAAGATCTGCACAAGATCAAGGCAGGCAACATACCACCGAAGTATCAAATGAGACTTGGTGGTCCTTAAAAGACAAAGAGTCATATGGATTTAAGATCATGGCCACTTTTGAGTTGATCATTATCTAGTGGTTTAATATTTAACCCATCAAAGCTATTGCACAAATTTGGATTCCCAATGGAGGAGGCAGAGAGAAGAATGAAGGAGCTGAGGGGGCTTGTGGAAGAGCGACGATACCAACCAATCAGAGCTCCCAGAGTCTAAACCACCAGCCTGGGAGAACACAGAGAGATTCCCATGGCTCCAGTTGTATATGTAGGGGCAGACCAGCTAAGTGTCCTCTGCACTGGATGCAGTATGTCCTCTAGGTTGTCTCCAGGATCAGGTGTTTCCCCAGAGCAGACCAGCAACGGGCCCGCCGCAGGCCAAAGGACCAGGGTCCGGGCGCACGGGAAGTTATAGTCCGGAGGGGCGGGCTTTGGGTGCCTGCTAGTTCCTTAAACCCCACCTGGCTCCCGGTTGTAACTCTGGGTTTTGGGCTAGTGGGCAAGGTGACTTACCCTCTGCTCTGTGTGGAGTGGGTCCCCCTAGGATGACTCAGGATCCTGTGTTTCCACAGGAGCAGACCAGCAAACGGGCCCGCCGCAGGCCAAAGGCTTCTTCTGTCACTTATTTTTAAAAAGTGAAATGTTAAAAAAATATTTATGTACTGATGAAGGAAAACATTCTGCTGGGTTGAGAGATTAACAAAGGACTGACATGGGAGAAAAACATAAGCATCTCATTGCCTTTCACATGATCAATCTACATTTAACAGTATGTATATAACAGACTTGTGACACCAGATAAGAGATTTGTAATGGAAAGCTAAGGGACCAGTGAGTTGGGGAGGAGAAAAGAGTGATGGAGAATTGAGAGGTAAAATATAAGAAAAGAAAGTTATTGAATTTATTCAAAACCTTGATTGAGGACACAGGATCCATATACAAAAAACTATATTCCTTACAATTGATTAAAGTTGGGAGCAGCAAGCTGGCTCTCCCGTGGAAAAGGCTCACCAGTTGGTTGTACAATACCACATAATAATCCCTGAAAACATTACAAATAAATAACATTATATGGCCTGAACATATTATTCTTAAGAGTGGTGTGTGTGTGTGTGTGTGTGTGTGTGTGTGTGTGTGTATAAATGTGTACATGCATATGATAAAAATTAATGAAAAAAGAGGCCATAAATTCAAAGGACAGGGTGTATGTGTACATGAAAAGGTTTGAAGAGAGGAAAGGAAGAGTAGAAAATATTTTAATTAAATTACAATCTCAAAAATAAAAAAATAATAAGATTAAAGCTCATAAACAATGAGATAACATAAGAATTAATGAATACCATTATGCTACTGATGTTAAATGGGACATTGTGTTGAGGAGCTGGAGAAATTTCCTCAGTGATAGAACACCAATTAATCATGCGTGGAAACCCTGTGCTCTTTTCTCTATACTAGATAAAGGAAATAAATGAAGAAGAAAAGTAGTAAGTAGAAAACTATAGAATGTAATAGAATAATGAATAAATAACTAGGTAAAGAGATTGAGGAGGTAGGTGGTTGGGCTTTTCTGATATTCCAACTTCACTGAAATGGGTGTAAACTGAGAAAAAGATGTTGTTCAGTTCTGAATAAATAGTAATTACCTTCAGGCATTTTGTTCCTGATATGCCTAAAGTCCCCTTATAACATTCTTCTACAGGATGACAAGTCAGGATGTTTTAGGTTTTGGGTTTTTTGTTTGTTTTTGTTTTGTTGGTTGTTATTGTTGTTTTGGGAGGGGGTTGTTTTTGTTTTGTTTTTGCTTAGAAAATATGCCAAAAGTCCTGGATCATGCAGCTTTAGTGAATGCTACAGTGGAGTATTTCACAGTCCACCCATGGAGAAGGAGCAAATAGGATTCTTCTTCTCTCTACTAAAGTACTACAATATCAGCTTAGAAGTCTAATGATTATTTGTGGAATGTTAGCTATAAGCCTCATCATTGCTTTATCCTATTTCAGTAACTTTCTCTTTCTTTTCTCAATTCCTTTTAAATTGATTGCAGGAAGTGTTGAACCATGTGCACTTACAGATGTGAAATGGGTAAATATTCAGATGTTCAATATGTGTAGGGCATGTGATTTTGCCAGTGCTGCCGGTGCTTACCCATTGTATTAATTATCCTTCAGTGTCAAATGCTGTGTATAAATACTAGCCCCTGAGTTTCAGATCTAACATATTGTTTCTGGAAGCTTGTGGTGTCTGACCATCATTCCTATGGGGGTCACAAGTTTACTGGGGACAATTAGCAGTTAAGATATATAAATCCCCTTGGAGGTTTTCTGTTAGAGCATAAGAAGAAATGAACACATTTTGTCTCCTGTTATCCTGATTATACATGTTCCTCAAACACACAAGGATCTGAACTCTTGAACCTTACACCTTTCTACTCTGTACAGAGTAAATTACCTGACCTATATGTGACCAAGTCATCTGTCTGTCTGTTTGTCTGTTAAAGTGATTGCTCTGTGACACATAGGAAATTTCAATGCTTGCTTATGTATAATGTGTATAATATGATGGAGTGTGTCTGTCTGTGTTCAGGATGAGAAACAATATGGTGCATATTCCAATTAAGAGTGTCATACATTTACTAATTTCTAATTATAACTAATAATGTACATTCTTTGCAATGTCTTAGAATTTATTTTGACCTCCCCTTGTACATAATCTTCAGGTGGATGGCTGTACATTTAGTCCTGAACATTAAAAAAGAGGAAATACCTGTGACATTCCCAGGCATCTTCACTGAATAGGAGATACTTTACAATGAATTTGTGAATAGACCTTGAGCCTCTGAGAGGAATCAAATGTTTGTTGGATACACTAGGCACAGAAGGGCAGACACCATTATGATCCCACCCATATGTGCATATGTGGAAGGTGAAAACTTTGCTTTTATAAAAGATAAGAATCAGGTTTTCTGTACCTTTGGACATCCTGGCTGATATACATGTTTCCCTCTCTTCCCTCTCCTTCTCTCACCTCTCCCCACATGGTACCAGCTCAGTCTGGTCATGACAACTCTAGACTCTCCCAGATGTCCCTGACTCTAATTATACTCTCCCACATATGTACTATAAACTTTCTCCTCCACCATACATAGGAACAGTTGTTTCCTTTCCATTCCTTTTTATTTATTTATTTTTCTTATATTGTGCTGAAACCACAGGAATGGTATAAATGAGCTCTTTTTTGGTGAACTCAGCCATTCCAAACTAAAGTGCTGTACTCACTCTTTTAAGGTATGTACAGATCATTTGATCATTTGTTTGCTTCTGCTGGGTTCTGCCACTCATGAAATTTGATTACAAATTCTAGGTTCTGATTCTTCAGCTGTTTCTTCCTTCTATCTGCTTTCTAAATGTTGCCATCACCAGTCTGTGATCTGGCCCTTTATGCCCTCCGTGCAGTCACCTCTCTGGCTCCTGTACTCTACTATGCCCCTGGCCTCAAAGTCATGTATACATCTCCATTTTATCCTGTTATCATTCCCCCTCCTGCTGCACCCATCTGGGTCTCTGTCAGAAGTTTCAATCTCACCTGCAACAACCTGTGACTCCTTTCCTTGCTTCTTCCCACATGGAGCTCCATAAGTGTCTCTGTTTCCTGGAGACTGCTACTATGCCCTTTTGGTCAATCCATCATATGGGCAAGCTTCTATGCTTGTCTGGATCTCTCTACTTCAGACACTTACCGATTCCCTATTCCCTACTCTCTCCTGGCTTTCTCTCACCTTAAAGCAAGAGAGCAGACCCACTATGCTATCTCTCAGATCCTGCCTGCAGCCCTCAGCTTGATTGCACTCTCAGCTCCCTCTTAGAGGTTGTAGGAACATCCCCTCCCCAAGTGCATGTTCCACTTTGTGATGCTCCCTCTCCTTCTTCATGAATTCAGATTTTATTGCTACAGCTTGCCCTTAATTGACAAAAATTTGGCACATGTGATTTCCAAATTCTACTAGATTGTAACAACTTCTGTCAACACACAAGAAAATAATTCTAAAGTCTCTTATCTTTATGGTTCTATAACTTCCAACTCTTAATGAACTTTTATTTCTATAATTTCTTTGCACTCTGCTCTCAAAAAAACTCTTAAGACTATACTATAAAATCCTATCTCAGGATTCGCTGGGTATAGGTAAAGAATCTGCAAAATCTATAACAAAAATTAGCTTAAAATGTACTTAAAAAGGCTTACAGTTAAAATCTATACATAGGAGTTTTAATTCACTACAGTATCCTATATGTGTGATTTAACTCTAGAGTATATTGTATATGCAACTTATATTCAGCACAAGTTAAAGAAAATATATGTTTTTAAATAGCAACTGTGTGGTTCTCCTCTGGATTAGCTGATGACTTCATCAGGATATAAGCAACTACATTGATGGTAGCCATCTTTACTAAGGTTAAAGAAGACATGTCATGTGACTTCACCATCTTAAGATGACCTTGTTGCATAAAAAGACAATTATAAAACTTTAAATCCCACTGAGTCCTTAGTTTATCACCTTAGTGTCTCCTTTTAGACTAATGAAACAACAGGTCTCAAATATTTTGTATTGGTATGGATTTTTTGTATTATGATAAAAATTAAGGTTTTAATCATCTACTCAGGTTAACAAAAGCTGACTTAAGATGTATTTCTGGCCGGGCGGTGGTGGCGCACACCTTTAATCCTAGCACTTGGGAGGCAGAGGCAGGCGGATTTCTGAGTTCGAGGCCAGTCTGGTCTACAGAGTGAGTTCCAGGACAGCCAGGGCAAACAGAGAAACCCTGTCTCGAAAAACCAAAAAAAAAAAAAAAGATGTATTTCTGACTGTGTATGCCTTTGCTAGTTCAGTAGTAGGCTTCTACAAAATCTATATAAATAACAGCATATTTTTGATAAATAAATATATTTGATAAGGAAGGTTTATAAATTCCTAAACTCTATTTGAGTTAATAGTAATGTTTGTCTAGCTTCTTTATCTTTATTCATTTTATTAAGCTTTAGCTCTTTGAATAAACTACGTCATAAAAACTATGATAATTCTATTTTGATGCTAAAGGTAATTCAATATAAACTTCAACTCATTTTTTTTTTAAATTCAAACTTAAGAGGGATAAAGCTATAAAATCCTAACCTTATATATGCTACTAACTTATAAACTGTTCACTTAGTGACAAGATTCACTTAGCCTTCTCTGTGTGTTTTCAAGGTTAAGCCCAAAGCAAAGAACTAAACCAGGCATGCTTAATAGATAGATGGCCCCTTAAACTCTTCAGAAATCTGTGGGAAAAATCTGGCTGGCCGCAGCGGCAGCCCCTGGGCCCACAGCAGCAGCGGCCCAGGGGCCCGGGACCTGCGTGGTGGAGGCTGCCTGGAGGCTTCCAGGCAGCCTGTCTCACATACTGGAGGAAGGTCCCTGGTTCCAGTGGCTGGAGGCTTTGGAGGCGGCGGGCCCCGCAGGCCCAATGATACGAGGAAGTCCTTGGTTCCAAAAGGGTTTATTGTCATGGCGGATGGTAGATGGATCTGGATGTACCCCCACAAACTCAGGGCAGACCTGGGTTAAGTAGGGAGGGAGAAAGGGGGAGGTTCTGGGGAGGAATGGTTAATTGGCTCCACCCTCTGACCTTCATTAGTATGTAAATTTCTAGGGCCTGAGGCCTGTAGTTACACCCTCTACCTGTGCACTTTGGGAGGGGCTGTAATGGCCTACGTGACTGAACAATGTAGGTCTTTGGAGATTGGACTGCTTGTTAGGACCCTGAGTTCTGGGGTCGTGGCCGAACTCCTGCCGTTTCTCCCTTGGAGTCTCGGGGTTCCAGGCCCATGCCCAGCCAAGAACCAGGATACCCTTACACAGTCCCACAGAGATCTGCTGAATATGCCATTTAATAGATTTAAGCTTCCCATAGTAGAAACACCCTTTTTGAGTGGGAACCCTTAAGGTCTCCAAAGAACACAGATGGGGCAGACTCCACCTTGATTGTGGTAATACTAATTACTGTGAGACACTTCCCATGCCTTACCTGTTGCCAGGGCTCTGCTCAAACTGTGGACATTTTTAAAGTTGATTGTCCTACTTTGCCTAGTCTAAGTAAGATCAGTTTTCTCCAGATCCTCTACAGGAAAAATGTCTTGAGACCTGGTGCTCATGTGCAAGAAATTCCATGGCCCTTCTCTCAGGGACTTAGTATCTGCTTACATGATGACCTGTTTACATGATGGCCTCCACGTGTGCCAGGTGTGTACAGAGGACAAAAGGACCCACTGGATGCCCAGTCTCTCTTTCTGTTCTTGGCATTCCCTTTCTCCCCTATTGCTCTGCCCCTTGTATGTCTGCTTATCTATATGTCTATTTGTTTGCATGTATCCCTTCCTCAGGTCCTCACTCGTCTCCCCTTCTCCAATAAACCAGATCTGTTACATGGAATAATTTCTCCGGAGTACACATTGACATGAGCCCACAAAAGGTACCCTACCTCGCTGCATCATATTTCATAACACCTGGGTCTGGACAGCCATTGGCCATGCTGCTTTGTATAACAACTTAAGATTAAATGCTGCTCTGTATGACAGCCTAAGACTGACCACTGTCTCCAATAAAACTCTTGAGACTACAGCACCCTGGAGTAATTTGTCTTAGGTAATGAGACTGTCTCTGTCACTTTATTTGATACAAAGACCATTTGGATTATACTTTCAGCTATAATCTATCTCCAGATCTCTGAGTATATTGACTGAGTATATTTAACAACAGAAACCATATCAGCTTCTTCCCCAAGGCTTCAACTGCCTTCTCAATTCTCTTCATTTGTAAAATATCAGGCCTTAAGCCTCACTTACCTTCTAGGTAAGTGCTAAGTTCTAGACTTCTAGCTAAGAAAGTTTTTCTTACTATAAGACTCAAAGAGATAAAGTCACAAAACAGATTTCAAAGTAACTTTTTCTACTCCTTTATATTTTAAGGTATATAAATGCAATTTATAAAAGTATACGAAAGTGATTTAAGGTCTATAAAATATGATTTAGATTTTTTTTCCCTTGACATGCTATTGTTATACTGGAGTTCAGATAAACTACTAATCTAGCTCTGGTAAAGCACTGCTAATGTTTCAGAGTCCAAAGCTCAAAATTTTACATTTTCTTTGGCTGTCTTTTAAGTATAGACTTAAAAAATGCTTCTCGTGCTAAAAGTATATCTGTCCAATCTACATATCCAATCTTCTGGAAAATGTAATGCTTTTAACTCCAAATCATTTTAGGATCCCAAGCTTTTACTATGAATTGAAGGGCATGAGTCTACTACCTATTCTATGATGCAGATTTTGGTACAGATTACAAACAGTGGTAATGCTTACATATCCAAAACCTTTGTGTCTTTTTGTAAACTTAAAAAAAAAATCTTGTAAGCTACAGGGAATCCACTAGGATCCACCTGTCACAGGTCAAATGGATCCCAGATAAGAACTCCTGCCAAGTAACCTAACATATCCTGCCTGTTGCCTATTCCTGAGAGTGTTATTTCATCTCTTTTCCCTGGTCTTTGAACTTCCCTCTCCCAGCTCTCAGGACCTAGAAGTTTCAAATGTACACCCTGGATAATTTTTTCCCTAAACTCCTTAACTTTACCTTCTCTCCCTAGACTATCCATCCCAGCAGATTTCAGCTCAATGTCAGACTGCCAGCTCCAGGTCTTCCCTTAGAATCTGCATCCTAGACAACTTCAAAGTGGCTAACTTCAGGTAGTCCAGCCTCACAGACTCCTCTAAAACTCTGCCTGCACTTTCGTAGCCCCAATGTTTCTGTAGAGCTTGGGCACTGAATAAAAGAGCCTGCTCTTCCTAGATGAACATTCCATCTTTCTTCCCCCTCTTACATCTTTCCTTGCCCCCAACAACACCAATGCCTCAAGGTCAGCAGAAGTAGTCATAGAGAAAATTACACATAACCTCATTTGCTTATTATCAACAAAAGGTTTCAAATCAGAACAAAAGGCTGAGGTGGCTATGTAACATATCAAAATGGACACTGGCTGCCAAGCTCTCTCTACAATCGCTTAGTCCCTACCTGTTACTGGGCCTGCAGGTCGTGGCTGGCATACACACCTACCCAGAACTCTCCATTGTAGGGACCTGGGCTGCTCTTCCCTATATTATCTAACAATTTTGATTACCCACCCTCTTTGTACCTTTGGGCCTCCTGGCTGCTACATCTGCTTCCTTTTCTCTCTTTTCCCTTCCCCTACCCTTCTCCACACATAGCACAGCTCAGTCTAGTGATCCCCGCCTCCATCTTTGCTCTCCTCTCTCCCATAATATCCCAAAGAAGAAGGAGGTGGAGGAAGAGGATGATGATAAGGAGGAGGAACAGGGGAAGGAGGAGGAGGAGGAGAAGAAGAAGAAGAAGAAGAAGAAGAAGAAGAAGAAGAAGAAGAAGAAGAAGAACAAGAACAAGAACAAGAACAAGAAGAACAAGAAGAACAAGAAGAAGAACAAGAACAAGAACAAGAAGAAGAAGAAGAAGAACAAGAAGAACAAGAAGAAGAACAAGAACAAGAAAAACAAGAAGAACAAGAGGAAGAAGAGGAAGAAGAGGAAGAAGAGGAAGAAGAGGAAGAGGGGGAAGAAGAACATGAAAAAGAAGAGGAAAAGGAAAAAGAAGCAGCATCCAATATCAGCGCTTGGCAACTTGGCAGCGAGAAGTAGGAAAATAATTATGAAATGCAGGAACTTTGGCAAGGAAGCCTAAGTTTCCCATCTCAAATTCCTCTGAGTCTCTTTCTTCCAAAGATGGTCTTTTTCTGTGATCTCTCTGCAATAACATCACAATATTTAAATGCTTTATATAGGAATTAGTAAATTTACAACACACTTTTATGTGTGATATTTTTCATCAAAGATCCAAGAACTTGAAGCATCTCTACTCTTTTATTTTTAGTATTATTTATTTAAATGTTTATTTTGTTTTAAATTATGTATATGTCGCTATCTTTGTGTGGAGATTTGTACACATGAGTATAGGTGCCTGAAAAGTCCAGAGGACAGAACTGGATAAGAAGCCCAAGGTTATTGTGAGCTGTCCCACATGGGTATCAGAAACCCAATCAAGTCCATTACAAATTCTTTTTATTTATTCTCTTCCTCTACTACCCCTCTTTATGTTACCTTTGATACTCCATCTTATTTCAATTTCTCTCATTATTCTGCCTTTCTTTATGCCTATTATATGTATTCAATTACCCTCCTTAATCTACACCTGTCTTAAAGTATCATATGATTCCCTTTTTAGTTTCATGGCTTACCAATACACATACACAAATACACACATGAATGCATTTGTGCACACATATAATGGCATAATAAATAAATTTAGGTTTAATGGTGAAAAGAAATACTTAGTGTTTGCCTTTCTAAGTCTGAAATTGAGCACATGACTAGACACATGATCATCAAAAATACAATGATAGATGATGTTCAGCTTAACCACAAACATGGTGCAAACTATTACTGAACATGTATTCTGTAGCTGCTGGTTTTATGCTTTCAAAAATCTTCACTATTTCTTGTAATACTGGCAATAAATTCAGGGTGTGTTGGCGTGTAAGTCACTTCTGTGAAGGATACCAGTACTCTCTTACAAAAGTGTTAACCTTACCTTCTCCCAAAATTATGATTTAGAGGAGAGGATACACTGCAACTTTTATTTAGTCTTCAGTTTTCAATTTCTCCTTTGTTAGTCTGTCTTTCTGTTTGCTTATTATATATATCTAATTACCCTCCTTACTTTCTCCTTTTTTTTTTTTGGTTTTTCGAGACAGGGTTTCTCTGTGTAGCCCGGGCTGTCCTGGAACTCACTCTGTAGACCCTTACTTTCTCCTAAAAAAAAAAATCTTATGATTCCCTTTTTAGTTTCTTTCAGATTTCAGTTACTATGAAAAAGATTGCACTGCATATTGGTATACAAGGTTGATGTTGTTCATATATTTCTGCCACGTGAAAAATGATTTAGGGGTGGAGTAGATTGAAGATGTAGTAAGTATATGCTTATATTTAAAGAAACTGCCAATTTATTTCACACATTAGTTGTACCTTTTTTCTTTCTTCCTTCTTTTATTTTTTTCTTTTGTTTAGAGAGAAGTTTTTTTTTTTTTTTTAATGTAGCTTAAACTGGATTTGAACTCTCTGTGAAGTTGGGATGGCCCTACCTTGCAGTGGTTCCTTCTATGTTGCTTATTGAGTGCTAGGACTATGATTGTGTACCGGCATACCAAAACCTTTTATATATTTTCTCTTTTTATTTTTTAACTAAGAAGACATTTTTGATAACAAGTTTTCCCATTCAGCCTTGCTGGCCTTGAAATCAATATGTAGAGCAGGTTGACTTTAAATTCACAGTAATCTGCCTGTCTCTGCTTCTGTGCCTCTCTCCTCTCTCTCCCTCTCTTAGCCTCTCCTCTTTGGATTTCCCTCAGTCTCTCTGGCCCCCATCTGTCTCTTTGCCACACTGCCCCCCTGCCCCTGCCCCTGCCCCTGCCCCTGCCCCTGGCCTTCCCTCTGTCTCTGCCTCTTCTTCTGCCTCTGTCTCTCTGTCTCTCTGTCTCTGTCTCCCTCTGCCTCAGCCTATATCTGCCTCTCTGCCACTCTACCTCTTGGCTTCTCTCAGCTTCCCTCAACTTCTCTTGGCTTCACTCTGCCTCTCTTCCCCCTCTGTTCCTCTGTCCTGCCTCTGCCTTTGCTAATGATGTCTCTCTGCCTCTGCCAATGCCTTTATGCCTCAGCTTCTAAGCTTCTAAGCTTCTAAGCTTCTCTGTGCCTCTCTTGGCCTCTTGGTCCCCCTTTGTCTCTACCTCCTTCATCTTGACATCTTGGCCTCTCTTAGCAACCCTTCTCTCAGCCTTCCTGTCTTGGCCTCTCTCAGTCTCTCCACATCATTGGCCCTCTGACTTTCTGCTCCACTTCCCCTGCCTCTGTCTCTGCCTTAGCCTCTCTGCTTCTCCTGGCCTCTTACCCTCTTAACCTTTCTTGGTTTCTCTGCCTCCGCCTCTCCGCCTCTCCGCCTCTCTGCCTCTCCACCTCTCCGCCTCTCCGCCTCTCCGCCTCTCCGACGCTTCTCCGTGCCTCTGCCTCATCTCTGTGGCTCTCCACCTCTGTCAGCCTCTCTAGGCCTCTATCAGCCTTGCCTCTCTTGACTTCTCTACACCTCAGCTTCCCTGCCCCTGCCCCTGCCCCTGCCCCTGCCCCTGCCCCTGCCCCTGCCCCTGCCCCTGCCTCTAACTCTGCTTCTATTCTCTGGGAGAGAGAGAGAGAGAGAGAGAGAGAGAGAGAGAGAGAGAGAGAGAGAGACAGAGGCAGAGAGAGACAGAGACAGAGAGACAGAGAAACAGAGACAGAGAGAGATATAGACAGAGCATATGCCTCTGTTTTTCTGCCTTTGCCTCTATGCCTCTCTTCCTCATGGCACCCTCTCTCAGCCTCTCCAGACCTCTACCAGACTTGCCACACTTGGCCTTTTCTCTCTTGGTCTCTATACACTTCCCCTCTGCCTCTCTGACCCTGGCCTTGCCTCTGTCTCTCTGTCTCTGCTTCTGTCTCTATGAATGTGCCTCTCCACCTCTAACATTGCTTCTGCCTCTGTCACCTTCTGCCTCTGTCTTTCTCTGTCTCTTGGCCTCAGCCTCTCTAGGCCTCTCTCTGCCTCAACTCTCTTGAGCTCTTCTCTCTTGAGCTCTACACCTCAGATTCTCTGTCCCCCTCTGTCCCTGCCTCTGCCTCGGTCATTCTGCCCTGCTGCTGCTTCAGTGTTCTGCCTGTCTGTGACTGACTTTCTGACTCTTGAACTTCTGTCTGCAATTCTTGGTGTCTGTCAGCCTCTCTTGGTTTTCTAGGCCTCTATGTCTCTCTGCTTCAGCCCCTTCTCCCCTCTGCTTCACTGTCTCTCTGCCCCTCTGCCCCTCTGCCCCTCTGCCCCTCTGCCCCTCTGCCCCTCTGCCCCTCTGCCCCTCTGCCCCTCTGCCCCTCTGCCCCTCTGGCCCTCTACATCTCTGCCTGTTCTTGTCTCTCTGCCACCTCTTGCCCCTCTGCCCCTCTGCCCCTCTGCCCTCTGCCCCTCTGCCCCTCTGCCCCTCTGCCCCTCTGCCCCTCTGCCCCTCTGCCCCTCTGCCCCTCTGCCCTTCTGCCCCTCTGCCCCTCTGCCCCCCTGCCCCTCTGCCCCTCTGCCACTCTGCATCTCTGCCTGTTCCTGTCTCTCTCCCACCTCTGCCCCTCTGCCTCTCCTGTCCTCTCTAAGTCACCCATCTCTCATCCTCTATCAAGAGCTAATAAGGACAGGATAATGACTAGCAGATGATCTTCCTGAGATGGTCTTCTTCAGATTATAATAGTCCACAACAGAGTTTCTCCAAAAGGCAAGACCCATGAGAAAACTATTTTAGGAAAGATTCCTGCTATTAATATGCTATTCCTGTTATTATTGAACATACATAACAATCACTGGGTATTAGCCCACCCTTTTGAACAGA
The DNA here is from genome assembly GCA_021653895.1 of Mastomys natalensis. Lineage (NCBI taxonomy): Eukaryota > Metazoa > Chordata > Mammalia > Rodentia > Muridae > Mastomys > Mastomys natalensis. The sequence continues at coordinate 15,807 of JAJTUV010002868.1, forward strand.
TCTCTGCAAATCTTATGAAGATTTACTGTCTTGTAGTGATACTATATAGATAATGGATGACTTCTCAATTTTTAATGATAATCCTATAAGAATTCCAAAAATTATATCAGTATGTATTAATCTCTTTTATAGTGGGACTGCTATTAGATCCTTTTCTGATAGTCAAAACTTCAATGAGAACTCTGGCAGTCTCCCATGTGTCACCAGTTAATTGCTTCTAGATAGTAACCAGACTTTCTACTGCTCAGAGCACATTCCAGAAGGTTGTAAAACAATTAACCAAAGGTTATAAAAAGGGAACTAATGATTTATTATAGTTGCTAGGACAGAAGATAAAATGTTGACTGGGTTTATCTATATAAAACTTCACTAATAACTTAGTTATGTTTTTAAACTCTCAGTGAACCTGTGGAGCTAGACAGGTGATGGATGTTTAGACAGATAATTGCTCCTAAAGGATATGCATGTAAACATTCTGTTGTAAACTTCTATTTCAATTTTTGATTTGAATTTTATGTGTGAACTTGTAATGAACTTTGTAACATGTGATCATGTATTCTGAAAATGTTTAAGTGCTGAGGACAAAGAGAAGAGTAAGAACTGAGCTGAGAACTTTTTTGGAAAGGACACTTCCTAGACAAAGAGGCAAAGAAGAATTTTCCCTTATCCTCCTTTTTCATTCATTCCATCCCCCCCCTTTCTCTTAGAGAGCTTTCATGGGAAACTTTTTTAAAATTTAGTAATACACACTATAATCACTTTTCAAAGTGTCCCTTTTTCTTCCTGCAACTTCCACTAACAGGCTGAAAGTTAAAGCTTAGCAGTTCTGCTGAGACAGAACAAAGGCCACATTACTTAATCTCCCACTGTTAGGCTACAGGTGTGAATCACCTAAGCCAGCTGCTTTTTGCCCTCAGAAAAAGCAAGACAAAATGGATGCCAAGGAACTTTCTGCTGAGTGTCTATGGCACTCTACAACTAGGCATACTTATGCATAGGTGAAAGGGAAGGATCCACTTATGGCATGATCCCAATCAGGTATTTAATATGAGGAAGAGGCATGTTTCTGGTTTTTCTGCAGGATGCTGAAGGAGCATGGTACCTGCCAGAGTGATGGGTGAGACATGCTGATGCTGGGACAAAGAATGATGCTGACCTGTGAGCTTGCTGAGTGCCCAGACAATGGTGACTGGGAAGCTGTATTGGATGTATGTTCCTGACCCACCTTTGCTTTTCTATATCCCTGATGGGACAAGCTGCCTTGCCTCAAGTTTTTAGACCTTGTGGGACAGAGAATCAAAAAGAGTTATAATAACACTTGTATTTTTCTAAAATGTTATTCGAACTCAATCATGTACTGGTCTAGAAATCAATCCAATAATGGAAATAACCGCCTTCATTTGGAAGGCTGGTTCGGGACGTTTTTAGAGACATATTTGGAAATTAGCTGCAGTCCTCTATGATGTTATGTTAGCAACAGATAAAGTTGAGACAGGATCTGGATTTCAAACAAGTATTAGTACATGTATTAAGGCCCTTTTAATTGTCAAGTTAAAATGACTTCTGTTTCTTCTACAGTATTTATTTTAAGTTGCATGGATTGTACATTTTATAATTGTGTTAGTGTGTTGAAGCCCAGCATGTCGGTTACAGAGATCTATCAGCCAGCTTTTGTTTTATTGCCCTGAGTATTGCAGAACTGATATTCTGAAAAAAAGCTTGCAAGTACTGGAAGAAGTGAGTCAGGCTTTAAGCATAAGCAAGAGAGTAGTGGGCTTGATTATTGCTGGTATAACAGCTTTGATTACATTAATTGCTAGCACCACTGCTTCTGCAATTGCTTTGACACAAGAATTTAAGACAGCTACTTTTGTTAATCGTTTACCAAAAAATGTTACTAATGTGTTGAGAATACAAGAGGATTTAGATAGACATTTGAAACAATGGATTGATGCTCTCTATCCTATTCAAATTATTGGAAGGAGGTTCAGAGATTAAGAGTAAGGAGCCATCTCCAGTGTCATGCCAAATACCATTGGATTTGTGTTAGTTCTAAAATTTACATTGGTAGTCATTATAATGAGGAAAAGTTTAAAGATACTTGCAGTGTATTTGGCATAATTCTAATACCTCTCTGGACAGTTTAAATTTGCAAAGTGACCTTATGAATTTAAACAATGCTGTTCTGCTGAGCATTGATGCTGCAGATACTCCTGATAAAATTACCCATGGCCTGTGGTCAGTATTTCTATTTGGTCAAGCTTTAAGAATGGCATATATAGCTTTATCATTTTTGTCCTGGGAATACTTTTATGCCAGCCCATTGTCTTAAAGCTTGTATTGAATAACATCAATATGTTGGCAGCCAAACTACATGGCTTGAAACTAAAAATGAACCCCAGACAGTTATTAAATTAACAGGCTGGCAAGCCAAGGATGGATAAGATTCTGCACAGAGCCTTACCAATCTAATACAGAAGAGTGCATTGCTTTTGATAATGCATATTTCATAATGGGTAAGGAAGGCATTATTTTTAGAACTACCTAAGACAGGCTCAGTCTTGTTTATGAAATAAAAAGAAGGAGAGGCAGAGAGCTTTTTGGGGCTGCTTGACAAGAATCTGACATGAGCCAAGGACAAGGAAATGGGCTCCTTGGCAGGAATATGACATTGGACAAGGAAAAGGAAGTGGGCTTCAGGCAGGAATCTGACATAGGCTAGAGCAAAGAAGTAATTTCAGGCAGGAATATGTAGGACTGTTGAAGGACAGCATGGTTTCTGGTTGAGAACAGGCTGGAAATGGTCAGAGACCCCACAGGTTGGAAACCCCACAGGTTTCCCTGCAAGAGACAGCATGCATTTTGCCATGCTCCCAGTCTCCAGGCTCCTGATACAAGGCCAAAGACCTCCATCGATCCATGACTTTCATGCATGTAGGACAATGCCCCTACTAGCCCCTCCACAGGTAGAGGGCATTACTACAGGTCTTGGAGCCTCAAAACAGATCTCCATATTAATGAGATATCTAAAGACCAGAGAGCATAGCCAATTAAATATTCCTTCCTAGACCTTCCTTCCTCCTTGGAAAAGGTATTTAACCTCAGACCAGCCCTGAAAATACCAGGATATGGTTTCATCCATTTTCTGTCATGACAATAAACATTTTAAGACCATGGACTATATTTCTCTTCTTTGGGACCCACTGTGGGAAACAGTGGAGAAGGTTTTCAACTACTGAGCCACAGTCTAATCTTCCACTGACAACTTCTCTATGTTCTTAGCCACGGAGGCCCAGCAACCCAAGCAAGCAAGCCGAGCCAGTTGTGATCCAGCCAAGTGAGTCACTGTGACCAAGACTTTCATCCCTGCAGGATGCAGCCAAGCTTCTCCACTTCCCCATGGGACCTCAGACTGTGTTCTTCCACCCTGAGTGGAGTCCTGCAGCTTCTCATAGCCCAACATCCGCCCAGTGCCAGCATGAAGTGAACACAGTTAAGCTCCTATGCCTCTAACCCTCTGAGCAGAGGCCCTATCCCCTTGCCGGGGGCTGACATGGGACCCATGTGCACACTACAACCCAACAACTGGTGAAGGATACAGGCATTCATTCCTCCAATGTCCTGTCTCTCCATATTTGAAGCAGATTCCTTCTGCTTTTACTACTGCTACAAATGCCTGAGCCACAGATGTAATCTGGTGTGATGGAGTTCCTATATCTTGGGCTTCCACAGTCCACCTATCATGATGTTCTTCCCAGAGACCCTGGCAAGCTAGTCTGGATTCAGAAGTCATGCCTTCCCATACAATGGTGTTAAGAAAGAGGTCTCTGGCTGTGGGGTTGGAAATTTTTCTTTCTAAACTCATTCTAATTCTGAGAATAAAATAAGATAGGGGTTCTCCAGGCTTCTGATGGAAAGAGAGTGGGGAGGAGGCGAGGTCTTGTGACTCTGAGGATGGAGTGAGCCTATCCCAAGCTTGGGTTGCACAGAGGCGGACCTGCTCATAATACCCTGCTGGCTGAGTTGCCTGTTGCGTTCCAGTAGAAAAGTCTTCCTGGCCAAAGAGTTCATTAAAACCCCATGGGGTGTCACCTCTGTCCTAGTTTTGCCTGACCTGTTGATGACATTCATCATGAAATAAGGCTTCCCACTCTAGAAACATTGAGCCAGGAAGGGCAGAAAGGCAAATATCTCTCCAGTCTTGGGGAGGGGAGAGTTAAGTTGGCAATATGATTCTATAGGATAGATTTTGTCTGCAGTGCGTGAATGCCATCTTCCTTCACTGCCTGCCTGAGTTTCTTTTAAGTCTGAAGCTTGGAGTGGGTACCAGTTGAGTGGTTTAGTTCGACTGGGTTTGATATTGACCAGAAAAGGTTGAGCATTTTGGGTTTCTAGTTCTGTATCAGACTCCTGAGTAGCATGGGAGGCAGGGTTAGTTTTTAAAAGAAAGTCCAGAAAATTAGAGTTGTTGGGTGGTCAATGGTTCGGGGCAAGAGACTACGGAGTTTGGCTGGGATTTATCTACAAGTGGGAAGGGGTAGGTAGATGGATTTTATTTCCCTTATTAGTTGGGTAAGAGCTGTGAGATCTGAAACAGGGTGGTTTTTAGGACCTTGATCTTTGAGTTCATTTTACTGAGGAGGATCAGGAGCTGTGTTGCTATCAGCCTGCCCTATTTTAGATGGCCCTATGCATTGCTGAATTGCAGCTAAGATCAGCAAAAAGTCACGAGAGGGTGTTTTTCCTTCTTAGGTATCTCTGGTTTTGATGCGAGAAGCTACTCTGCTCCATGAGTCTGGGCTATATATATTGTCATTGGCCATGCATGGCACTATCTGAAGGACTTCCTCCCAAAACAAGGAAGCTTGTTTTTTGGCTATTTTTATTCTATAGGATTTTAGTAGAGCACATATTTCCCTGGCCTGGGGGGATTTCTTATGTGATGTTGAGTTGCCCATGACAGAAAAGAGGAGAAACACTTTGTCCAATGGGAGCAATTTCCTTGACCTATTGGCTTTGGGGGATTCCACAGAGATCCAAAACACTAAGCCATCCAACAGATTTAAGAACTGGCAGCCACCCTGTGGCTTTTAAGTGGCTGCCACATTACTAAGTTTTCTTTTTGTTTTAAAGAGAGTTTAGATATAAAGTCTTTGCCAATCCCCATTATGGGTGAGCAGGATTTAGACAGAGGCCAGAGGGACCTTCAGTCATCACCAGAGAGTAGCTCTGGCCAAGAGATGTCAGTTTATCCAAATCCACTGATGGCACTGGCTGAAAGCACAGCAGGAAAGACAGGTTGCTTGTCTCCAGAGTTGGGGCTCACCTTCCTGTGGTATCAGTTCCTGCAACTGTGTCACTGTTCAGGCCCCACATGGTCACCAGCTGTGAGCCTGTGTACCAGAGGCTTTCCAAGAAAATCTCAAGCCTGGCCAGGTTTGAGGGTTGAGACAAAGGGGGAGAGAGTGCTAGCAAGGAAGGGGAATCGCCTCCACTGTCACTGCCTCCACTGCTGCCTCTACCCTGTCTCTGCTGTTGCCACCCCAGCTGCTCCAAAGTGCTGCACCTGTCACTCTGCAATGAGTTGTCACTCTGCAATGAGTCAGGCCAGGCTGAGTCAGCAAGACACTGACTAACCAGCAAGGAGTGTGGGGAAGATCCTGAAGGAGTATCAGGAGAGCAGATCTCTTCCAAGTAATAGTGTTACAGCTCTTATGACAGAAATTCTCAGACAAAGGAGTAATTCTTGCACATTACACCCAACAGGAATCTAAGTCTTAGGCTAGAACAAAGAAGTAATTTCAGACAAGAAAATGACTTTGGGCTAGGACAGAGAAGTGGGCTCAGATATTTTGGTCATCCTGATAAGCCTTAGAAACAGTGATCACGGGAGTGTTCAACAGGAACTTTGTTTATTGCCTTGCTTGTTCTCTATTTGTGTTTATTGTCTGCTTGTTCCTTGACTATTTGCATCTATTGTATTGCTAGTTCTTCAACCTAGAACTGACCTTAATACTTGTATGTAATTAAAATGGTATAAAAGCAAAAAAGAAGTAAGGAAGATGGGATAGGGGGTTTCTAGAGAGGGGAAATAGGGAAAGGGGAAGACATCTGAAATGTAAATAATAAAATATCCAATAAAAGATAAATAAAAAAGAAGTTTATCACCAGCATTTTAGTATAGTTAGAGAGCTAGAACATCCAGAGACCATCAGTCTTTAAAGCCACACCATAGTCCTACTCTCTGTCTCATGTCAACCCACTCCAGTTGGGGAACCACAGGCAATCCTCACCTCTGTTTGCCTCTCAGCCTCCACCCCCCATCCTCATCTCTTTTGGTCTCTCTTGAACTTGTCTTTCTTGGCCTATCTGCTGTTCTTCCCCTATGACTCTCTACACTTCTGTCCCTCTGCCTCTACCCTTGCCCCTGCCCTGACTCTGACTCTACCCTTACTCTTCTACCCAGGCTTAGGCCTTTATCTCTGCATCCTCTCTCTCTCTCTCTCTCTCTCTCTCTCTCTCTCTCTCTCTCTCTCTGGCTGCTTCCCTAGTGTTTCATGATTTTATTTAATTTTTGGGACAGACAGAGTATTTGAGTTTCTCCCAGGCAAGTTTAGAAACTCATGTTGATTCTTGTGTGTGTGTGTGTGTGTGTTGTGTGTGTGTTTTAGTGTGTATGTTGATGTGTGCATGTATGTATAGATACAATATATGTTTGTTAGTTTGTGAATATCAGAGGTCCTACATCAAGAAACCTATATTTGCATCAGATGGAAGCTATTGCAGAAAACAATATCTCATCAAAATGCAAAGTCCTAGAGCTGAGTCCCAACTGATGCATACACAACACAATTTCTGGTATCTAAGGGTCATGGACTATTGTAGAAGTGGAGGTAGAATAATTATAAGATCTATAGAAACAGTAATGTAAGATCATGTCTCCTAGAAATATCAGAAGCTATACCACAAATTTCCACTAGCATGGCTACTTAAATATGATCAAATAAGAATGACAAGAATATACTAATGTGGAAGGGGCAGAGCTCTTGAAAGAAAGCTGAGAGATGGAGAAATAGCCTTCTCCAGAGAAGAGCACACCAATTGTTTATCCAATACTAAATGGTCATCCCTAAGCATATGTATCATATGTATATTCAAATAACACTATATAGACTGAGCAGATTGTATTTATGTGCTATGTATACACACACAGACACATACAGACATGTATATATATATATATATATATATATATATGACAATATAATTAAGAAAAAGCCACACACTTGAATAAAAGGCAGTTTACATGGAAGTATGAAAGAAGGTGAAGAGTAAATTGTGAAATAACTCTATTATCTCAAAAAATAAAGATTTAATTATTGATTTACCTATGTGACAGGTTACAGAAATAACCTAGAAGGCTATCTCTATGTGCAATATCTATTTTATCTTGTTTATTGTGATACTGTGCTGCTCATCTAGGCCTTCAATTTTCATATCAATAAATTTCCTACCTTAGCTTCCCAAGTAGCTGGAAATTACTTTGGGAGCAAACATACTTGCCTTAATTACTTTTCTATTGCTGTGATAAAATATCATGACCAATACAACTTAAAATAAAGCATTTAATTTGGAACTTATAGTTTGAGAGGATTAATATCTAAATATGGCAGTTCAAAACTATGGCAGCAAGACCAGTTGTGAGCTTGCATCATGATCTACAAGTTGGAGACAGAGAGAGGGAGAGGGGGGACTGGGAATGGGTTAAATAGTTGCAAACCTCAAAGTCCATCCCAGTGGCAAGCCTCCTTCAACAAAGATAAATACTTTACTCTTTCCAAAAAAGTTACACCAACCAATTTGGGACCAAATATTCAAAATATATATGGCTATGTGAGTCACTCTCATTCAAGCCACCACATTCAACTCCTGACCTCTAGTTTCCTGACCATATCATAATGCAAAATGTACTTAGTCCAACTTGAAAAGTCTCCAATGCTTTTCACAGTCTCAACACAGTTTAACAGTCTAAAGTTACCCTGACAAAAGAAAATCTCTTAATTGTAACTCCCTGTAAATTCAAAGCAAATGACACACTGCCAACATGCAATGGCACAGAATGTACATTGTCATTCCAAAAATGAGCAGAGAGCACATTGATAAGATGCTGGACCAAAGCAAGATTTAAAATATATATATCATGGCAAATTCTGAATCTGTAGTTGATTTTCCCCTTTCAAAGGCCTTAGATGGCTCTTCCTTCCAGCTTTGCTCCTGTAATACACACATTCTCTCTCTTTGTCTGGTTCCACTTTCTGTATGTGCTCTTCATAGAAGGCATCCCTAGGCTTGGTCCTCAACATCCTGGGGTCTCCAATGTACTCAAGGTTTTACTTCACAGTTTCACACAATGGTTTCCAGGGAAGAGAGACTTATGAATTCCATATGTGATGTCTATGACCTGGAGTTGTAAGCTGAAACAAACCCTATCCTCCCCATGTTTATTTTGCTCATAGCAATATAACCTTAATTTTAAAAACTTAAATGTTGCAGCTCTGCTGTACCTGGTCACATACTGCTGTTCATTCTATTTATTTCTTGTGAAAGCACATTTATGTGTACCTTATTTTAATGCAGCAATTCTGAAGCTAGAACTATGGCAAGAATGGAGTGGAAAATGCTTCTTGTGGGTACTCTTGTCTGAATTACAGAAGACTTAGCAGCACCCTTGAGCTCTATACTCTAATAGCTCTACTAGATATCAGTGAAATATGACCAGTCCCAACTGTGACAAGATACAAGTCCCAAAGACAGGGGTGCAGGGAAAACATTTTAATTGGAAGCCACCTTTCTATTCACTTATTATTGCAGAAAGCAACATGCTAGGACTCTCCTGTCATAGGATTCACTGTAGTGACTTTCTTTACCAACAAAGAAGATTCTTTACTCCTATATTTTTCATTACTCTAAAGCCATAGTAATGTGGACAACATTGCCAGGTTGACTACCAACTGCTAATGTTACTAGTGGCTATGGGCATATTCTTCCCTAAAGACTGGTCCATACTACTACACTTTTCCTCCAGTTCTCATTCATTTTACTCCCTATATAAAATTTATCTATTTAAATTATTCATATATTTATTATATATATTTAACACTGATCAGAGCAGTAATCATTTAATTTTTAAAATTAAGGTTATATTGCTATGATGAAAGAGCACATAGAGTTTATTTCAGCTTACAAACTCCAGATATAGCAGATATCAGAGATGAAAGTCATGTCAGGAAATAGAAACTGGAGGTAAGAACTAAAGCAAGAACGCCATAGATGAGTGCTGCTTATTTGCTTGCTCAGCATAGCTCTCACAGCCTATTTTATCATATATCTGAGGGACACATGTCAGGGTGGTATGACCACAATAATCTGTGCCCTACTAAATTATTAATTCTGAAATGCCTCTACTGAATTGTCCACAAGCTAATCTTATGAAGGCATTTTCACAATTTTTACTTTCTCTCCTCAAATAACTCTAGCTTGTGTAAGTTGTCAAAAAATATCAACCCATCATAAATTTATTTTCATTAAATCCTACAGTAGCACAATGTTTTGTTGTAGATTGAAATATTGCTGATCTTTGTTTAGTCTCTAATTAGACAAGACAGTAAATTTGTATTGTCATACTATACGTTTCTCCCTAATGCTTTAAAGCTCCACAAACTACAATAAACTGATGACATGGAATAAATTCTCCACTCTTAAGAGGTGTTTCTGGGAAAATAGCTAGTCTTGAACTCTAAAAATGAGAATAGAGGTGAAGAATGTGCTAAGTTTCTGAAGGGTGGGTAGGTGAGCTCAATAAAGAACCCAATTTATCAGAATAATGGCTATGGTAATTTGAAGAGCATGTACCCATAGGCTGAGATGTTTGAATGGTCCCCATTTTGTAGTGTCTCTTTGAGTAGGTTAGGAAAGTGTAGCACTGCTAAAGAAAATTTGTCACTGGGAGTGGACTTTGAGGTTTTAACACTATAAGAAGATTATAATAGAGTGTTTACACATAATATATTGTAAAACCTGATGCTTAATGCTTAGCACTGTGGTGGAATATACAAGTATAAGCTGTGTATATATACCAAAGCCCACTTCAGATTATACTATCTGACAAAATCCTTGTTCCACACATTTTCTGGTGTAGATTCTTACTTCATCACTCTTTAGAAGGTATACAAATTATTATTGCCTATATGTATCAAACAAGTGAACCTGCATCTAGTCCTGTACTTTCTGCTCAAAGGTCTACCCCGGTGAGTCTGCCAAATCCTACCCTCCTACCCTTGCCCAATCTGGCATGGGTGTTCACATCCAATGCTAAAGCCAGAGCCTCCTATATCACCTGTGAGATGACAGAAAACAGAATGAGAAGGAAGTGTCCAGACTTGTTTCTGGGAGCATGGCAAGTGAGATATGATCATGATGTTAACTTTTCTATATGTATGTGATAGGAGAAAAAATGTTAAAATATAGAACTGTGTTCGTAGTCAAAGTGGGCAAGGGAAGGGCAGTATGCTTCAATGCAGAGAATGATTGATAACACATGATTCCTAGAGACAGCTTCAGAAAAGGACAGAGCACAATATGCATTGGGTTTGATAAATAAAATATGATTATCTTTTTTAATATATTTTCACTTTTTTTTCAGATGTGTTGATGTGTGTATTCTGTTGTTAATGTGAAAAGAATATTGTGGGGGATCAGTCATTTTATTGGGGATGTCCTTGGGATTAAATTTAGGTCATCAAGCTTCACAGCAGCATCTATACCCTTGATCCACTTTGTCTCCCCAAAATTGATATTTATCAGAGTGTTTGTGACACTAAGATAATATTAAATAGAATATTTGGCATATGGTATGAATAATAGTTTCTTTACCTGATGCTTAGAATTCAGCGAGGGCAAGCTTGAGTGACTGACTAAGGAGAACTGTTCTAACAGTGGACTTGGCACACTGTCAACAGCACATAGGGAATGCTTGGAATATAGTAAGAAGCCCTCTAACAGTGCTTGACATATCCTATAATATTGCTAAGAAAATATTTTCTGCATAGTAAGAAAATGATCCATAACAGTTAGCACTGTTGTAACTTTTTATAAAACAAACATGTCATTTATATGTAAGATTTCAGAGTCATGTCTGTGGTCCTAAATGTTTACCATATTCCTTTTTTCTCTTTATAAATCTCGGACTTATTTTGACTTCTTGGGTTCTGACAAGAAAAAGAAGAGTCAGTAACTTTCACTAACTATTCAGAGTTAACACTTCTTTTTGCTGACAGTATTTATGCTCCCCTTCTGCCTAAACGAGAGCCTTGATCCAAAAACAAAATTTCTCAGAACTCAGTGAATGTTTCACCTGGTCTTTGAATTCCTTTGCCAGAAAAAAAAGTGTGCCCTGATCATTAATGTTTAACTGGAATTTGGAAACCCATGACTCCTAGATAGGGAAACTCTCCAAGTTATTAGCATGGAGCAGAGAAAGCATGGCATATTAAATTCAGCCTCAATTTTGAACCCTAAAGAGCTAAAAATGGGTTGATTGGGAAGTCCACATGACTAGATAGGACCATTATAACCATGTAAGAAATTATCACATCTGGGTTGGGGAGATGTGTCAAAAAGTGACTTACAGATTCAGTCTTCTAATTCTCCTTCTTCTTTCTCATCTTCTTTCTCCTCCTCTTCTGCCATCATCATGATCATTATCATCAATCTCTCCATATGTCACTGGCTTCTTCTTTTCTCAAAATCCTTATTCCAAGTATTTTCCTACCTTTCACAAGTGCTGAGATAGGAAGAATTAGTATATTAAACTGATAGAGAGTGTTTGGGCCTTATTTTGTCTGAAAAAAAAAAAATGGGCTTGTCCCTTTTATGTGTCTGTAGGCCTTCTCCATTCTTCTGGTTTTTGATATCTTTGGTTCCATAAGGCTGAAATGTCATATATTTCACATTTAGGACCAAATGTCACTTATATTTATACATCTGGTTTACTGTCTCATGTCATCTGGTGTGTTGGGAGCCAACTCTTAGCCGAAAGCAGCTATCATCTTTACAGCCATCTCAAGCCATTTACCCTGACAAGAGACTTGTTTTCAACAGCGGAAAACAGCTGAGCACACTCTGATAAACATCTTGTTTTGCTGTTTAGTGCTGCCAGCAGCTAGGAGCACGTGTCTCCACGCTGCTAGGCCCATGATGTAGTGCCTTCAGTTGAGCTTGCCCACGTGGGCAAGTCCGTGGTAAAGGGTATAAATACCCAGGATTTTCTTTCAATAAAAGAGACTTGATTAGACCCTTTGTCTTGTCTCCATCCTTTGCGTCTCTCGTCCCCTCGTCCCCACTCTCTCTCTCTCTTGCTAGCTCTGATCTGCAGACGGAGCAGCAGAATGGCCATTACAAAGTAGCAGAACAGGCCAGCCATTACTAAGGAGCTGAAATGGTTGTTACTAAGGAGCTAGACAGACCGGGGGAGGTTACAAAATGGCACCCAACTCGCAGTGGCAAGAACCAGAGACTCGTGGGGTGTTACTGAAAGAAGGGTCGACTGAAAATTCGAGGTAAAAATGAGGATTGCTTTGGAAATGCTTTGTGGGACCAGTAGGTGATATAATGATATGGGGAAGAAATAAGTCAGCCTGAATCAACTCTCTGCTTTGTTTTGTTTTCTGCTGTTTTGTTGTCTGCTGTTTACGTATATCAATTGTCTGCTTTTGTTTCCTGTTTAATGCTGTCAGATCTGTAAAAAGAAAAAAACACTAGAACCAAAATATGCAAAAGGTTGAAGTAATCAATTTGTCGACAGATTGTGCTGACTAAGGAAGAGGCAGCCAATATTTTGATTGAATGGCCTTCTTCCGAAGGCCCCCTCCTGTGCTCCTCCACCTCCAGATGCTTGTATGAGATGGCAATTGTAGTCCAGAAAGGAGTTACAGGACAAAATTTCTCTCCTTAAACAGCAAAAAAGAATTAGGAAAAAGAGTATTAGGACATGATTAATCAGCTCAAAAATTTTTTAAAAACAGGGAAGAGTCTTTTAGAGGGCAAAGAAAACACCCAGATCCTCGAGTTCCTCAACCTGGAGTCCAAAGGCAGCCCCTGTCCTCTGGTTTTTAGTTCAGCCACAGATCAGCCAGAGGAGGGAGCGGCTGAGGTTTTCCCTGTATCAGAGACTAGAGATGCTCAAGGGGTTGCGTGGAGACATCACACAGGGTTTATTTTTAAATTATTAAAGAATTAAAAAAATTCAGTGTCACAATACGTGCCACTGCTCCCTTTACTCTTGCAATCTTAGAATCTGTTGCAGAGGAGTGGCTGACTCCTGGTGATTGGGATACTCTAGTGAGAGCAGTTCTTAGTGGGTGGTGACCATCTTATGTGGAAATCAGAGTATCACGGATTTGTAAAGAGACAGCTAAAAAACATTTCAGGCAGGTAATGGTTTGGTCCTTTGATGCCTTAGTAGGAGAAGGGCAATTTGCTTCTAGTGATAAACCAGATGCAGTATGACCCAGGTTATTCGCTCAAATTCAAAATGTGGCCTGAAGGCTTGGCGTAAACTCCGGTAAAAGGGAGACCCTGGTGCATCTTTGACCTCAGTCAGACAAAGGGCCTGATGAAAGAGTTTTCTGACTTTGTTCATTGATTAATGACAACAGCAGGGAGGATTTTTTGGTAATGCAGAGGCAGGTATAGACTATGTGAAACAACTTGCATATGAAAATGCCAATCCTGCCTGCCAAGCAGCCATTAGGACCCCTATAGGAAAAGACAGACCTTACTGGGTATATCAGACTCTGTTCTGACATAGGGCCTTCCTACCAACAGGGCTTAGCTATGGCAGCCACCATGCAAGGACAATCAGTAAGAGATTTTTTTGGCAAGTAGAGACAAAAAGGCCTGTTTTAAATGTGGCAAAGCCTGGACACTTTGCAAAATATTGCAAAGCAGAAAATGAGTTAACCCAGAGACAGCCCAGAAAACAGCCTGGGCTATGCCCACGTTGCAAACGGGAAGGCATTGGGGCTAGTGAATGTTGGTTCAAGACAGATCCACAAGGAAAAAAACCCTTTCCATAATCAGGGAAATGGGAACAGGGGCCAGCCCCAGGCCCCGAACCAACACAAGCCAAATCAGGCTTATGGGGCAGTCAGTTTCATACCAACAAACAACAACCCCTTTCAGAACTTACTTGAGCAACACCAGGAAGCGCAGGACTGGACCTCAGTTCTGCCATCCACACAGTATTAACCCAGAAATGGGACCTTACCCACTGGAGTGTTTGGACCACTCTATCCAAATGTGTTTGGCCTGATAGTGGAAGAAACAATGCTACTATACAGGGACTACAAATTTTTTCCTGGAGTTATAGACAATGATTATCAAGGTAAGATTAAGGTAATGGCCAAAGCAATACAGAATATAGTCCACCATTCCTACAGGAAGGAGGATAGCTCAACTATTGTTACTTCCATTGATTCTACTAATCACAAATATAAGAGTCCTACGAGAGGGGATCAAGGCTTTGGTTCCTCTGATGCATACTGGGTACAGCCTATCGTTAAACAAAAACCTATGATGACAATATTTGCTGGACGGGAAGGCATTTAGAGGCTTGGTTGATACAGGAGCTGATGTGACGATCATCAAACAAAGTGATTGGCCTGCCCACCTGACCTCTGATCCCAACCTTAACCAATTTAAGGGTATTGGCCAAAGCCAAAATCACAGGAAAGCTCTAAGGTGCTGACATGGAAAGATAAAGAAGGAAATACAGGGAATATACAACCCTATGTCATCCCGGGCTTCCCTTTAATCTCTGGGGCAGAGATCTATTATCCCAGTTGGGATTGATTATGTGCAGCCTTAATGAAGTATTCACAGCTCAAATGATAAAACTCTGAAAACAATAACAAATCCAGGGAGGAGAAACCCCCTGAAAAGCATATTTTTTTCTTTGCAGGAAAACATGAGATGCTTCACAATTGTCTTCAAACTGGAGCGGATCAACCAGCATACCTGACTTGGGAAGTTATCAGTGCAGAAGAAGACATCACCACCCACGCCTCCAGAGTGGCTCTATTAGACTCTTGGTTCCCTGATTTATGATTTAGTGGGGTACATTGTTTAAAACCCAAGAGAGAACCCATTACCATAGTTACTTAGTTGTTTTTTGGGTTTGAGATTGATTGGGGAGGGAACAGGGATTTTTTTTTCTTACTTGTTTTGTTAAGATTAAAGCTATGATCAGTTCTGTACTTATATAGATTTAGATTTAGAAAATAGTGCTACAGAATAGAAGAGGCTTATACTTGTTACTCCTCCAACAGAAGGAGTTGTGTGCTACCCTTAAAAAGGTGTCGCTCTGAGGCAGAATGGTTTACACCAACCATTCTGGCATTGTTAAGTCTCTTGTCTCTCGGGTCCATGCTGGTCAACAGACTGTGGCTTTTGTACAACAACAGATAGACGCTATTCAAATGAAACCCAATACAGGTCTGTTATTACAGGCTGGAAGTAGAGGACTGTAAACCCTCTGTCATTCAAGACTGATGAGGATTAACACCAAATTTGTGCGCTAAGCCAGATAGTCAATGACGGGTAAGAGAACACCTCAAAGACCCTTGCCCCCAACTTGGAGGCCTCACCATCCTAAGACAGGAGCTCAACCAAATGGCTGTTGAGTATCCAGAGACAGGAAAGGGAGGCTGGAGTCCTTTGTTCCAACCTAAGACAGACACGATTTCCATAAGTTTTCCCAGCCTTCCCTTTTGAAAACAAATTTAAAAGGGGTGACCTGTTGGGAGCCAACTCTTAGCCGAAAGTGGTTATCATCTTTACAGCCATCTCGAGCCATATACCCTGACAAGAGACTTGTTTTCAACAGCCGGAAACAGCTGAGCACACTCTGATAAACATCTTGTTTTGCTGTTTAGTGCTGCCAGCAGCTAGGAGCATGTGGTTTCCATTGCTGCTAGGCGTGTGATGTAGTGCCTTCAGTTGAGCTTGCCCACGTGGGCAGTCACGTGGTAAAGGGTATAAATACCCAGGATTTTCTTTCAATAAAAGAGACTTGATTAGACCCTTTGTCTTGTCTCCATCCTTTGTGTCTCTCACCCTCCATCCCTACTCTCTCTCTTGCTAGACTCTGATCTGCAGACCGGAGCAGCAGAACGGCCATTACAAAGTAGCAGAACAGGCCAGCCATTACTAAGGAGTTGAAACGGCCGTTACTGAAGAGCTAGACAGACCGGGTGGCGATTACACTGGTGTATATTTCCTACTTCATCCCTCAGTTAAAAAAATGATCATCATTTTTCCACTACATTGTGAAAATTAAAGAAGTGAACTGAAGTGTATATTGAAGACAAGCCCATGTCACATGGTGTGGTGGTTTGAAATAGGAGTGGCCCTCATAGGCTCATGTGTTTGAAATGCTTCGGCATAGGAAGTAGTACCATTAGGAGCTATAGCCTTAATGAAGTTAATGATGCTTGAGTCACACTTGGAAGGGGGAATGAAATGGTCTTAGAAGGCTGATAAAGGGAGGGAACTGGGTGGAAGAGGGGATTGGGAAGGGGAGTAGTGGGTTCTGGGTTGGGTGTGTGGAGGGGCAGGGGGATGGCCAGATGGCCATGTGAATGAATGGAAATCTGCAACTGGCAGGAATGGTAGGGGGCATCTCCAGGAAAAGACAGAGACCTTGGATAGGGAAAGCACCCAAGAAACAATAGAGATGTCCTTAGCTGTGACTCACAGCTTTGGGAATATGGAGCCAGGCAGGAACACTGGTGGAGCGATAGGGACTCTAAGCCACACACAAAACTTTCAACCAAAACTTATTCTGTTGAAAGAAATACAGGGATCAGGAATGGAGCAGAGATTGAGGGAATAGCCAATCAAAAACTGGCCCAATTTGAGATTCATCCATTGACAAGCACCAAACCCTGTCACTATTAAAGATATTCCATTATGCTATCAGACAGGAGTCTAGCATACCTGTACTTTGAGAGGCTCCTAGCAGCTGACTCAGACAGATATAGATACCCACCGCTAAACAGTGGGTGGAGCGTGGGTACTCTTATGGAAGAATAGGAAAAAGGATTGCAGCCCCTAAAGGGATAGGAATTCCACAAGAAGACCAACAGAATCAATTAACCTAGAACTTTGGGGCTCTTGGAGACTAACCCACCAACCAAAGAACATACATGGGCTGGACCTAGGCATTCCTGCACATATGTAGCAACTATAGAGCTTGTTCATCATGTAGGTCCCAAGAAACTTGAGCAGGGTCTATCCCAAAAGCTGTTGCCTATATGTAGGATATGTTCTTCTAGCTGGCCTGCCTTATCTGGCCTGGCCTCAGTGGGGAAGAAAGCACCTAGCCTCGCAGAGACTTGAAGTGCTAGGAAGGGGAGATACCCAGGGGACCCCCATCCACTCAGAGAAAGGGAGTATGAATAGAGAAGTGTTGTGGGAGGGGGTGACCAGGAGATAGGCACTAAGCAGGATGTAAAGTGAATAATTAAAAAATAATTTTGAAAAATATCAATAAAAGAAGAGTTGCCATGGTCATGGTGTCTCTTAACAGTAATAAAACCCTTATTAAAACACATAGGTTTTAGAAGAAGAACAAGTCAGGTTGTGATTATTTTAATCTCACAGATGGTGCTTGTGAAGTACCAATGCCATACAACCAGACAACATGATGGAACTGAACCAGAAAAGCCAGAGGGTTATTTCTTCATTTCCTCTCACCTGATGCCACCTCCTCCAAAACTATGATTCTCCTTGCTATGCTGCTGTTCTTAAGATCTTACAGGTCTGGTATACCTGTTTCTTTGTTTGAGTTTTTCCTTCCTATGTTGCCTCTTTCAACATATTTTAAACACTAAAGCATCTGTTCAAATTATCAGTATTTCTGTAGAACCTTAGAAGCTAAGAATTCCCTTGGGTATATTATTTTCCAAATGTTTTGTTAGTATATATTAATTAATTTCATATTACATTTTATAAGTGTTTATAATATAATTTGATCACATTTATTCCCCATTACCCTTTTCTGACTCCCTCCCACTCAGGCTGATGCCCCTCCTTATCACACAGCTCTTCAAGTTCATGTTGCTTGTTCTTGGTGAGACCCAATCAGTTTAATTAGAATTACATACAGGAGAATAAGATCTCACTTACTTCACCCTCTAGAAAATATCAACTGTTTTTATATTATTTGAAAAAGGGAAAGCCTGGTGAGCCCACCCCCATGACAGTATATTGATGGGCTCCATATTGTGCAGGGTTTTTTCATGCCTTTTCTTAATGTGCCCAACTTGAGACTATACTTGCACCTAAAAATGAGAAGAACACCAGAGGTGAAAGGAGAAAGAATGCCCTAAATAAATCATGTTATCAGGACTACATGTTTGACATTGTATTCTCCCTAGACTGTCATTTGTTCAAGCAGAAATGATGTGTATGTAATTTGGTGTGTTTTTTAAAAGACATTTTGGGGGAAGAAAAGCAATAGAGAAATCCATCTGATCTGTTAAGGGCACAGATTCTATAAAATGTAGAACTTTACACAAAAGATAAAAGGGCACATTAGAGAGAACAAATAATAGAGTAAATAGGCGGGAGAAAAAGCTTCACCATTGAGATGGTTTGCTTGATGTAAAGGTAGGGGAAAAAAGGAAGAAATGAGCCATATTGATCTGAATATAGCAAGAATATTGCACTCATCAAGTCAAAGCAGTTGTGTTTTCTAGTGTAAGACCCATAAAAGAGCATGGTTGGGTGAGTGACTCACAGGACACTATACCAAATTGAGAATCTATTAACAGTTAGTAACTTCTATATGATATCAGTTTTCTTCAAGAATATTGCCTCTGTTAGTTCAATCATTATCAAACAGATGTCATCACACTCTTGAGTATATAACAATACAAATTGGACTTGGTTAAATTTTAAGGAGAATAAAAAATAGGATGTGAAGTTGGGGGTTGTGGGCAAATAAGGTGTACATCTAGTAATTTCTAAGAGAGCCAGTAGAAAGTGAATGAGATCAAAATATATGTATGCACTTCTCAAATAATTAATTAAAATAATCTAAAGAAAGTATAGTAAGATAAAAGGATTAGATAACATCAAACCTGGAAAACTGTAAGCAGTAGAAGCTGCATCATTGTCTCCAGAGGCAACATTGACATTGACAGCAGCAAAAAACTATTGGCAGTGATATTATCTATAAAAGACAATTTAAGATAAGGCATTTTGGCTAATGGTATACATAGAAGGTATTTCTGATACATGATTTAAAGTATTCTAATTTGTTGGGTAATATTTAGAACAGGATCTGCAGACTTGGTGGTGAATCCAATATTGTTCATTCATATGCAAAAGGTTTCTAATTTCAAAGTCTTAGTGTATTTCTGTGATATTTTACTATTATTCACAGTGTTGTAAAAAGCTTCAACATCATATATTTACAATAATTTTCCTCACTTCAACAGAAACTCTGTATACTAACAAATAATTTTCATTCATCCCTTCATAGTAAATCATAACTTCTCATCTAAATTCCATTTGATTGGGTTTGTTTTTAGATGTTTTGTTTATTTATAAGCATCATAAAGCATGTTCATTTTATTATGGTTTATATATTTATTTTGTAAATAAAGACCATATATTCTATTTTGCTCCTCCTCTTTATAATAAATATTCTTTCTCTGTCTTTAAAACTATGGAAACAATGTGTTTCAGCGTGTATTTCTTTTAGATGACTTTCTTATATTTACATATCTATATAATTTATCAAATTTCCACTCAGTCATTCATTTTTTACATAGATTTTTAAAAAGAAAAATTATCTTTACAGCAAATTAATTTATCAATACTTGGTATAATTCTTTTATTCTTTCTAATTTTGGTATTATGTTCAATAAATTATCATCAATTCAAAAGCCACAATTATTTGTTTTTATTTGAAGAAAATGTGTGTGTTTCTTAAAATAATGTGAACCACATGAAGCTCAAGAGGATAAAGACCAAAGAGTGGATGCTTCAGTCCTATGTAGAAAAGGGGAACAAAATAATCAAGGGAAGTAGAGAATGGGAGGGACTTGGGAGGAAGAAAAGAGGGGGAAGTGAAAAAGAGGGGATGAATCAGGTATGGGAGGAGATGTAGAGAGAGTCAGGAAATTGAACAGAAGTGTGTAGCAATGGGGGATGAGGAATGGAGGTAACAACCAGAAATGTCCCAGATACCAAGAAAGCAAGAGCCCCCAGGATCCATGGGGATGACATTACCTGAAATACCCCACAAAGGGGAGGAAGAACCTGTCAAGATCATATTTTGAGGTTAGGCATGGTCCCCTAGTTGAGGGATGGGACCACCCACCCATTTCCAAAATGTTAACCCAGAATTGCTCCTGTCTAAAGGTAATACATGGACAAAGAGTGGAGCAGAGTCTGAAGGAAAGGCCATCCAAAGACTGCCCCACATGGGGATCCATCCCACACGCAGACACCAAACCCAGACACTATTGCTGATGCTAAGAAGTGCTTGCTGACAGGAACCTGATACTGCTGTCTCCTGAGAGGCTCTGCCAGATTCTGACCAATACAGATGCAGATTCTCATAGCCAACCATCGGACTGAGCATAGGAACCCCAATGGAGGAGTTAGGAGGACTGTGAAGGAGCTTAAGGGACCTTATCTGGCATCAATGGGAGGGGAGGCCCTTGGTCCTGTGAAGGCTTGATACTCCAGTGTAGAGGAATGCTAGGGTGGTGAGGCAGGGGTGGGTTGTTGGGGGTGGGAGCACCCTCAGAAACAGAGTAAGCGGGGGATGGGATAGGATGTTTGTAGAGGGGAAACTGGGAAAGGGGATAACACGTGAAATGTAAATAAATAAAATATCCAATTTTAAAAACTAATGTGAACCAGTAGTATGATTTACATTACTATATAAGAAGAATATATATTACTATATAAGAAGTTGAAACCAGGACCTTGATCATGTTAGGCAAGCACTCCCATTGGAAAATAAACTGAACCTGAAAGTAGTAAGACCACTAAAGATTTATTATCTATCAAACTCATTGATGAATATTGTGATGTAGACGCTATCTATCCAATAGTAGTGAAAGAAAAGAAAAAAGTTAGAAGAAAAATCAACAAGATGATAAATACAAAGACAGTAAGCCACATCTACAAGAAGACCAGCTAGCCTATCCATGAACCCTTCTCTGCTCTCTCCATTCCCTGAGTAAACCCCATTACCTCAGGCTCATCTCAGCTACAGTCTTCTTTCCATGCCTTCTGTGGATCTCACTGACATCCCAGGTCCATTAACTCCCAAAAATCAGGACTTAGACCAACCAATAATCACCCCAAACTCGGACACCTAGATGCCAATATAAAAACACACAATCAATAACTGCCAGCAGAACATGTCTCCACTAGAGCCCAGCTACCCTACAACAACAGGCCCTGAATCTTCCAACATAGCTGAAGCACAAGAAAATGACCTTAAAACCACCCAAATGAAGATGAAAGGAGTTCTTAAAGAGGACGTGAATAAATGCCTTAAAGAAATGCAGGAGTCTTTCTGGTTTGAACCTGCACCCAGAGCAGACCTGGGGCACTGGCTATGCATGTACTTTTAAAATACCCAGAGGGAGTCCAACTCCCAAATGCTCTGAAACACCCAGGATTACAGTCCCACAACACCCAGGATCACAGGGACGAAGGAACCCCCACCCAGCCAGAAGCACGTGTTTCTTCCGGGTTGATCTGGCACCTGGAGCAGACCTGGGGTACTGGCTTTGCACCCACTCCTACACTCCTACAACACCCAGAGAAAGCCCAGCTCCCAGGTGCTCTGACACACCCAGGACCACAGGGGAGGCCACATCTACCCCAACACCCAGAGTAACTAGGACCCCTGGGATTCAGGGACACAGGAACCCCCACCTAGCCAGAGAAATGGGTTCTTTCCAGTTTGAACCTGCACTGGAGGAGATTTGGGGCACTGGCTCTGCACTCACTCCTATAACACACAGAGGGAGCTCGACTCCCAGGTGCTCTGAAACTCCCAGGATCACAGAATCATAGGTGCTATGACATGCCCAGGATCATAGAATCACAGAGGAAGCTGGACTCCCAGGAGATCAGACACACCCAGGAGCACTGGATCTCTGACACACTCAAAATCACAGTTGAGGCCACAACATCTTTCCCAATATGCAGTGTAACTGGGACCTGCACAGAAACCAGGGAAACACAAACCCCTGCCCAGCAAGAGGCATGAGTTCCTTCCAGTTTACACCTGTGACTGGAGCAGACACAGGGCTATGGCTCCCTACTCACCCCTGCAATACCCAAAGAAAGCTTGACTCCCAGGAGCTCTGAAACAACAGGATCTCAGGATCCCAGAATCCCAGAATCTCAAGATCTAAGAGACAGCTAGATTCTCAGGAGTTCTGACACAACCAGGATCACAGGAGGAACAGGCTCCAGTCAGAGACAGCAAGGGCAGATATCACTAGAGATAATCAGATGGCAAAAGTCAAGAACAAGAACATAAGCAACAGAAACCAAGGCTACTTGGCATCATCAGAACCCAGTTCTCCCACCATAACAAGTCCTGGATACTCCATCACACAGGAAAAGCAGGATTCATATTTAAAATCACTTCTCATGATGATGATAAAAGACTTTAAGGACATAAATAACTCCTGAAGGAAATACAGAAGAACACAAGTAAACAGGTAGAAGCCCTTAAAGAGGAAACACAAAAGTCCCTTAAAGAATTACAAGAGAACACAACCAAACAGGTGAAGGAATTGAACAAAACCATCCAGGATCTAAAAATGAAAGTAAAAACAATAAAGAAATTACAAAGGGAGACTACCCTGGAGATAGAAAACCTAAGAAAGAGATCAGGAGTCATAGATGCAAGCATCACCAACAAAAAACAAGAGATAGAATAGAGAATCTCAGGTGTAGAAGATACCATAAAAAAAAAACATTGACAAAACAGTCAAAGAAAATGCAAAAAAAAACTCCTAACCCAAAAACATCCAGGAAATACAGGACACAATCAGATTACCTAACCTAAGGATATTAGGTATAGAAGAGAGTGAAGATTCCCAACTTAAAGGGTCAGTAAATGTCTTCAACAAAATTATAGAAAAAAACTCCCCTAACCTAAAGAAACAGATGCCCATGAATATAAAAGAAGCCTACAGAACTTCAAATAGACTGGACCAGAAAATAAATTTCTCCTGTCACATAATAATAAAAACACCAAATGGGCAAAAAGAGAAAGAATATTAAAAGCAATAAGGAAAAATGGTCAAGTAACATATAAAGGCAGACCTATAAGAGTTACACAGACTTCTCACCAGAGACTCTAAACTCCAGAAGATCCTGGACAGATGTCATAAAGAACCTAAGAGAATACAAATGCCAGCCCAGGCTACTATATCCAGCAAAACTCTCAATTAACATAGATGGAGAAATCACGGTATTCCATGACAAAAATTGATTTACACACAACACCTCTCCACAAATCCAGCCCTACCAAGGATAATAGAAGTAAAACTCCAACACGAGGAGAGAAATTACACTCTAGAAAAATCAAGAAAGTGATCTTCTTTAAACAAAACCAAAAGAAGATAGCCAAAAAAAAACATAATTCCACCTCTAACAACAAAAATAACAGGAAGCAACAATCATTGGTCCCAAAGACCTAGACTAACAGACTGGATACTTAAACAGGACCTGGCACTTTGCTGCGTATAGGAAATGCACCTCAGTGACAAAGACAGACACTACCTCAGAGTAAAAGGCTGGAAAACAATTTTCCAAGTAAATGGTCCCAAGAAACAAGCTGGAGTAGCCAATCTAATATCTAGTATCGAATAAAAATCGACTTTCAACCAAAGTTATTAAAAAAAGATAAGGAAGGACACTTCAGACTAGACAAAAGAAAAGTCAACCAAGAGGAACTCTTAATTCTGACCATCTATGCTCTAAATGCATGGGCATCAACACTCGTAAATGAAACTTTCCTAAAGCTCTAAGCACAAATTGCACCTCACAAAATTATAGTGGGAGACTCTAACACTGCACTCTCATTAATAGACAGATCATGGAAAAAGAAAATACACAGAGACACAGTGAAACTAAGAGAATTTATGAACCAAATGGATTTAACAAATATCTATAGAACATTTCATCAAAAAAAAAGAATATACTTTCTTCTCAGCACCTCATGGTACCTTCTCCAAAAATTACCATATAATTGGTCACAAACAGGCCTCAACAGATGCAAGAAGATTGAAATAATCCCATGTATCCTATCAGATCACCATGGACTAAGGCAGATCTTCAATAAGAACAAAAACAAGGGAAAGCCCACATACACATGGAAGCAGAACAATGATCTACTGAATGATAAACTTGGTCAAGGAAGAAATAAAGGAATTAAAGACTTTAGAATTTAGTGAAAATGAAGGCATATCACCCCAAAATTTATGTGACACAATGTAATCAGTGCTAAGAGGAAAATTCATAACTCTAATTGCCTCCAAAAAGAAACTGGAGAAAGAATACACTAGCAGCTTGACAACACACCTGAAAGCTCTAGAACAAAAAGAAGCAAACACATCCAAGAGGAGTAGACGGCAGGAAATAATCAAATTCAGGGCTGAAATCAACCAAATAGAAACAAAGAGAAGTATACAAATAATCACCAAAACCAAAGCTTGTTCTTTGAGAAAATCAACAAGATAGATAAACCCTTAGCCAGAATAACCAGAGGGCGCAAAGACAGTATCCAAATTAAGAAAATCAGAAATGAAAAGGGAGACATATCAACAGAAACTGAGGAAATTAAAAAAGTCATCAGATCCTACTAGAAAGGCCTATACTCAACAAAACTGGAAAATCTGGATGAAATGGACAATTTTCTAGACAGATGCCAGGTACCAAAGTTAAATGAGGACCAAATAAACCATCTAAACAGTCCCATAACCCCTAAAGAAATAGCAGCGTCATTAAAAGTCTACCCACCAAAAAAAAGCCAAGGACCAGATGGTTTTAATGCAGAAATCTATCAGACCTTCATGGAAGACCTAATACCAATACACTTAAAACTATTCCACAGAGACCCCAGACTTTCTGTTAGCATATATGTATGTCAGGCCTATTGCTGATTTTAGGCCTATGGCTGATTTTAGGCCTTTAGTGTATATGCAGGGCTGCCCCTGACATCTCCCTTCTCTAAGTATAAAATGGCCCCCTGAACACCTATGCTCCGGTGTCATCCCCTTCCCCCACATCCTGCCTGTTTGTGTTTATAACCCTTGTGTGAATAAGTAAATTTCGATTTGATTTAAATAATTAAATAAATTTTTTAAAAAAAGAGAGAGAAAAACAAAAACAAACAAACAAAAAAGAACTATTCCACAAAATAGAAACAGAAAGAACACTATCCAGTTCGTTCTATGAAGCCACAATTACACTTAAGCCTAAATCACACAAAGACCCAACAAAGAAAGAGAACTTCAGACCAATTTCCCTTATGAATATCTATGCAAAAACACTCAATAAAATTCTCGAAAACTGAATCCAAGAACACATCAAAACAGTCATCCATCATGATCAAATAGGCTTCTTCCCTGGGATGCAGGGATGGTTCAAGATACAGAAATTTATCAACATAATCCACTACATAAACAACTTAAAGGAAAAAAAAATCACATAGATATGAAGAGTGAACAAATTATCTTGTTCCTGATTTTAGTGGAATTTCTTTGAGTTTCTCTCCACTTAAGGTGATGTTGGCTATGGACTTGCTGCTAACTGCCTTTATTGTATTGAGGTATAGTCTTGTATTCCTGATATCTCCAGGACTTTTATCATGAAGGAATACTGAGTTTTGTTAAAAGCCTTTTCTGTATCCAATAAGATGATTATGTGTGTTTTTTTTTTCCTTTTGGTTTGTTTATACAGTGGGTTGCATTAATTGCATTAATTGAATTGAACCATCCCTGCATCTCTTCTGGGATGACAAGCTTATCCTCTCATCAATGTTTTCTTGGATTTGCTTTACAATTATTTTATTGAGAATTTTTGCATCTGTGCTCATAAATGAAATTGCTCTGTAATTGTCTTTCTTTTTTGGGTCTTTATGTGGTCTGAGTATCAGGGTAACTATGACCACATAAAATGAATTGGACAATGTTCCTTCTGATTCTATTTTATGGAATAGTTTGAGGAGTATTGGCATTTAACTGTTCTTTGAAAGTGTTCTAGAATTATATACTAAAACCATCTGGCCCTGGACAATTTTTGGTCAGGAGATTTTAATTATTGCTTCTATTTCAGTGAATATTATAGGTCTCTAAATTGCTTATGCTATCTTCATTATCCTTCTTTTTAGAATTTCAAATTTTCACAGTAATAATTTTTAAATTATCTTATGACTCTCTGGATTTCCTCTTTATTTATTTTACATTCCTTTATATTCTAATTTTTATTATTAGGATATTATTTCTCTGCTTTTAGTAAATTTGGGTAAGGGTTTCACAATATTACTAATTTTCTGAAAGAACCAACTCTGTGTTTTCATGATTCTTTCTGTCTTTCTGGTTTGTTGTCATTTCTGGTGGTTGTGGTAATGGTGGTGATAGTGGTGATGGTGGTAGTTGGTTGATTTCCATTTTATTGATTTTAGGCATGAGTTTGATTATTTCATACTGTCTATTCCTTTTGCATGTGATTTCCTTCTTTTTATTCTAAAACTTTCAGGTGTGCTCGTAAGTTACTAGTATGAGATGTCTCTAATTTATTTGTTTGTTTATTTATTTATTTATTTATTTTACATATAAATACTATGAATTTGCCTCATAGAAGAGCCTTCATTGTATCCCATAAGCTTGGATATGCTGTGTATTCATTTCTTTTTTTTTGTTGGGTTTTTTTTTTTGTTTTTTTTTTTTTTTTGGAACTTTTATTTACATTTCAGGTGTTTTCCCCTTACCCCCTTTCCCCCTCCCTCCCAGGAACTCCCTATCCCTTACCCCCTCCTCCTGCCTCTATGATGGTGTATCCACACCCACCCTCCCCAGAACCTCACCTCCCCACTCTCGAATACCACCCCCCATGATGTCCAGCCTTCATGGGACCAAGAATCTCTTCTCCCACTTATATATAGCTCCCTTGCATATATAGCTGGAGCCATGGGTCCCTCCCTAAGCGCTCCCAGGCTGGTGGTTTAGACCCTGGGGGCTCTGGTTGGTTGGGATTGTTGCTTTCCTCATGGTGTCACAAATCCTCTCAACTCCTTCAGCCTTCACTCTATCTTCTCCATTGGGAACCCCATGATCAGTTTAATGGTTAGCTGTGAGCATCTGCCTCTGAATATGTCAGACTCTTGCAGACTTCTAAGGAGACAGCTATATCAGGCTCCTGTCAGCATGCACCTCCTGACACCCACGTCAGCATCTACCTTTGGTGACTGCACATCGGATGGATATCCAGGTGGAATGGTCTGCAGACGGCCCCTCCTTCAGTTTCTGTACTGCACTTTGCATCCATATTTGCTCCCTTGAGTATTTTGTTACTTCTTCTAAGAGGGACTGTAGCCCCACCCCACTTGGTCTTCATTCTTCATGAGCTTTATGTGGTCTGTGAGTTGAATCTTGGGTGTTTCAAGCTTCTGGGCTAAAGTCCAATAATCAGTGAGTGAATACCATGTATGTTCTTTTGTGATTGGGTTACCTCACTCAGGATGATATTTTCTAGTTCCATCCATTTATATAAGAATTTATCAAATGTGTATTCATTTCTATTTAATTTTCAAAAGTTATTAATTTCTTTCCTAATTTCTGTCTTGACCTGTTTTTGGAGAAAGATCAATATTCCTTTGTGTTTGGGTGGAATCTTAGGTCTATTTGGTTTGTAACATCAGTTAGTTATAGCATGTCTCTAGTTAGTTTTTCTCCAGATTACTTATTGGTTAGTCTCCCTTGATCAGTGCGTGAGTGTCCATGGTGATATAAGCTGTGGTACTGTTTCTTTAACAAACTTTAGTGGCCTTGTGTTTGGTGAATAGATGTCAAAAATTGCCATGTCCTCTCAATAGATTTTTTTCCCTTTTATGAGTATATAGTATTCTCACCTATCTCTTCTGTTTAATTTTATTTTTTAAATATGAATTATCAAATACTGAGTGGCTATACCAGCTTACTTTTTAGGTCCATTTGCTTGGAATCTCCTTTTCCAACCCTTTACAGTAATATCTATCCTTTATGTGGAAGTGTGGTTCTCAGAAGCAGCAAGAGGATGGAATTTTTTTTATCCATTCTGTTAATCTGTGTCTTTTTTATTGGGGAATTTAGACCATTGATGGTATTATCAGTGTTTGTTGATTCCTATAATGTTGTTGATATTGTTTTTGGTTTTGTTGTTGTTGAAAATAGTGGTAGTGGTGATCCTGTGTCTGTGTCTGTGTGTGTGTGTGTATGTGTGTGTGTGTGTGTGTGTGTGTGTGTGTGTGTGTGTGTGTGTGTGTGCTGCTCCACTTTTGACATGCTGCTCCAGGATTATTTATTGTATGTGTTTTTCTTTTAGATATAGTTAACCTTTTAGGGTTGCAGTTTATTTTAGTGCCTTGTGTAGGGCTGGAGTTATAGATAAATATTACTAAATTTGGTTTTATCATGGAATGCCTTATTTCTCCATGTATTGTGATTGAAAGTTTTGCTAGGTATAGTAGTCTGGGTTGGCGTCTGTAGTCTCTTAGAGTCTGTAGCACATTTGTCCAAGTTTGTTTGGCCTTTATAGTCTCCATTGAGAAAATGTTACTTGGTGTTTTTTCACTTGTAGTTTTTGGTATTTTCTTTGTTCTGTACATTTGCTCTTTTGGTTATTCTGTGCTGTGGGGAATTTCTTTTCTGATTCATTCTAATTGGTGTTTGGTATGTTTCCTCAACTTTGCTAGGCATCTCCTTCTTTAGGTTAGGGAAATTTTTTTCTATGATTTGACTGAAAATATTTTCTGTGCCTTTAATCCGTGTTCATTTTCCTTCCTCTATTTCTAATATTCATATATTTGGTCTTTTCATAGTTTCCCATTTTTGTGTCTGGGTATTATTATTATTATACTTTAATCTTTTTTTTACAGTTCAGTCTTTATCCCCTCTTGGTCCGCCTTCTGATTGTTCCAAATCCCATACCTCCTCCCTTGTCTCCAAGAGAATGTCCCACCTCCAAATTCTCACCCAACCAGACCTCCCCACTCCCTGGGGCCTCAAGTCTCTTGAGGGTTTTGTTCATTTTCTCTCACTGAGTCAAGACCCTGCAGTCCTCCGCTGTATATGTGTTGGGGGCCTCATATTAGCTGGTGTATGCTGCCTGGTTGATGGCTCAGTGTCTGAGCAATCTCGGGGTGTCCAGGTTAGTTGAGACTGCTGGTCTTCCTATGGGATCAACCTCCTCAGCTTCTACCACTTTTTCCCTAATTCAACGAAAGAGATCACCAGCTTCTGTCCATTGGTTGGGTGTAAATATCTGCATCTGACTCTTTCAGCTGCTTGTTGGGCCTTTCAGAGGGCAGTCATGATAGACCCCTTTTTGTAAGCACACCATAGTATCAGTGATAGTGTCAGGCCTTGGGGCCTCTCCTTCAGCTGGATCCCGCTTTGGACCTGTCACTGGACCTCCTTTCCCTCAGGCTCTTCTCCATTTTTGACCCTGCAGTTCTTTCAGACAAAAACAATTCTAGGTCAGAGTTTTTGACTGGTATGACAACTCCATCCCTCCACTTGATGCCCTGTCTTTCTACTGGAGGTGGATTCTACAAGTTACTTCTCCCCACTATAGGGCATTTCATGTAAGATCCCTCCCTTGTGTCTGGGTTTTTCATATTTAACATTTTGTTTGAGGCATCCATTTTCTCTATCATGTCTTCAATAGCTGGGATTCTCTTCCATCTCTTGTGTTCTGTTGTTCAGGCTTGTCTTTGAGCTTCCTATTCAAATTCCTTAATTTTTGTTTCCAGTTTTACATTAGTTTGAGTTTTCTTTATTGATTTTAACTTCATTTGCAAACCTTGAACTGTTTTATTCATTCCCTTCCACTCTGTGTTTTCATAGATTTCTTTAAGGGTTTTACTTTTTCCTCTTTAAGTATTTCTGGCATATTCATAAAGGTTATTTAAGCTTTTTTACTTGAGCTTTAGCTATGTCGGAATATTCAGGGCCTGCTGTGGTGGGGTTGCCTGGCTTTATTGTCCTTGCTGTTACTGTATTTTTAAGCTAGTGTCTAGGCATCTGGGATTGGAAAGATTGTAATTATAGGTGTTGATATCTGGCATTGTCTTTTTGGATTGGTGTTTTCTTCCTTGGTTTCTGCTTCTCTGTTACTTGGGAGAGTGTGTTGGCTATATGTTAGCTGGTATGATATTCTTCTGGGATGCTGATAGATGTGGTAACTTGGGGTTTCAGGTAAAATGGAGTATTGAGAGCTGACCCTGGGGAATGGGGATGGGTTGGGTAGTGGAAAGATTGGGAAGGTGCATACAGATTACTAATATAGGGATAGTTCTGAGTTGAAGTGTTCATTCCCCATGTTATCAGGCAAGCAGAAGGCTCTTCCCATGCATAGTACTATTGGCCTTCTCCATGCTTTAGTCTGATATCTTGCTTTACAATATCAGTAATGCTGTCCAAAAGCCATTTCAACTATGAGCTTCCTCCCCATCCATTGGCAGGAGCATATTACTTGTCTCTTCCCCTAATAGAAGATTCCCCTATCCATATTGTATTACCATGTTTTGTAAAGAAAATGTTGTATTGTAATACATGGGGCAGGGCAAACATTTCAAGTTATCCTGTGATGATAACTATGTGAACAATTGAGAGGTTGTAAGAAAAATTTAAATTCAGTGGAAAGCTTTAAAGAGTTTATGAACAGTAATGAGTCTTTAATTACATCCTTTCAACTAAGGATGTGAATCTCAGGACATGTAGAAAACTTTCCCTGTGCCACATAGCTTTTAGATGAAGGACATATCACAGCATTGTTGTAAAGTCCTATTCTAACCTCTGAGATAGTACTGGCAGCTTTTTACATCCTGTGTTTGTACAGAGTCCAAGCCATACACCCAGACCACACTATTGAATGGAACCAGGGAAGCTAGTTGGTGTTTTCCCATTGATTTCTCTCAACTGTTGCCATCTCACTGTATCTCTGAGACAGACTTTCTTTCACTTGGATATACAGTCATTTCTGAGCCCTTCCTGAGTTGCATGCCTTGACACTCTATGAGTTACTCCCTTCTCATGTTGCCTCCTTCAAAATATTTAAATGTTAAAAATGCATGTAAAATTTGTCAATAATGTTTCTTTAGTTCTTAGAGATTAGTATCTTCTCATGTAGTTTCTTTTGTTCTAATTTTGAGCATATATTATTTATTCTTAATATCAAGTTTCAGAATGACATCTTCAAATGTGTATATAAGGTATCTTTAACATATTCCATCTCCATTATCCTCACTTGAATGCTTCCCATTCATGATGATGTCCTTTTCTTCAAAACTAATCTGCTTTCTACTGTCATGTTTGTTTCTTTAGGGGTTAAGCAATGAGTTTAATTGCTGTGATTTGGAAGTGTGGGGGTGAAGAGTTATTTACACTGAATGCCCAACTCCTATTGGTTACAAACATAAATAAAACATCTTTTCACTCAATAAATAAACCATTAAATGACTTAGAGAGCATTTCTCCTCCCCCTAGAAACTGACAATAAATCCTCCTGTTTTGGTGAACCACTCCATTCAAAGCCAATTGTGTGCAGTTTTTGCTTGTACATTTTCTTAATGTGCTTCCTCACATCTGAAATATTATGTCATTAATCTTCCCAAATGAAAAAAAAAAAGACCAGAATTTAAGAAGGGCAAAGAACAGACCATGTAAATCATATTTTCAAGATTAATATGTTTGACTTTAATTTTTTTCCAAACTGAGACTTATTTTTCTAAAAGAATTCACATAACTGGGAGTGTGGAATAAAATTCAAAAGATGTGGGGAAGCATCACCCCCCTTCTATTCTGTACCGCCACCTGAAGCTGTGGCAGATCAGCAAGGCTGCCCCCTCCATGACCCTACAGCCTATGTGTCTCCCAGAAGGTCTGACATAACCAGGATGTCCTGGTTTGACTATGTTTGACCCATGGAGTGGCATTATTTGAAGATGAGCCTTGTTGGAGTAGGTGTATCACTGTGGGCATGGGCTTTAAGACCCTCATCCTAGCTGCCTGGAAGTCAGTCTTCCACTAGCAGCCTTCAGATGAAGATGTAGAACTCTCAGCTCTGCCTGCACCATGCCTGCCTGGATACTGCCATGCTCCTGCTTTGATGAATATGGACTGAACCTCTAAACCTGTAAGCTAGCCGCAATTAAATATTCTCCTTATAAGAATTGCCTTGGTCATGGTGTCTGTTCACAGCAGTAAAACCCTAACTAAGAAACAGGACACAGATGAGACCCCTGACCCAATACTCACACCAGCTTGGACCCGCACAGAGTCCAGATGAAATAAGATCTATCTCACTCTGCCTGAGCATCATCCCCCTACCCGTCTGTACCTTCACGTGAACCCAAGGCAGATGAGTGAGCTTGTGATCCCACCCCCACAAGGCTCTACATCCTATCTGTCTCCCATAGATTTCCCATAACCAGGAACACAGGTGAAATCCACATCCTAATAGCCATGCCAGGTTAGATCCCCACAGAGCCCAGAAGAAGTTGGATATATCTTGCTCAACCAAAGCATCATCCCCATTACTGTCTGCACCACTACCTGAACCTGGGGCAGATCAGTGAGCCTGCCTCCAAAGCCAGCCTGTCTCTAAGAATGTCTGTCCCAGCCAGGAATAGTAGGAAACAGGGACACAGAAAGCCTGCTTTAACCAGAGACAGAGAACTGCTTGCTTCCAGGAGGCCTGCTCTAACCCAGGTCATATAGCTCTACCTATGTCCAAAGAGGTGTACTCCAGTCTGAGACACCCAGGCCAGTTTACATCAGAGATAACCAGATGGCAAAAGGCAAGCACAAGAACATAAGCAACAGAAGCCAATGTAACTTGGCATCATCTGAACCCATTTTTCCTACCACAGTAAGCCCTGGATACACTAACATAGTCAGAGCAAGATTCTAACCTAAAATTCCATCTCATTAAGATGACAGAGGCCTTTAAGGAAGATATAAATAACCCCCTTTAAAGAAATACAGGAAAACACAGGCAAACAGCTGGAAGCACTTAAAGAGGATACAAATGAATCCCTTAAATAAATACAGGAAAATACCAATCAAACACGTGAAGGAATTGAATAAAACAATCTTCTAAAACTGGAAACAGAAACAGTAAAGAATCACAAATGAAGACAACCTTGGAGATGGAAAACTTAGGAAAAGGATCAGGAACTACAAATGCAAGGATCACAAACAATACAAGAGATGGAGGAGAGAATCTCAGGTGTGGAAGATACCACAGAAGATATCAATACATCAGTCAAAGAAAATATAAAGGTTTTAACCTTTAGTTCCTAATCCAAAATATCCAGGATATTTGAGACATAAGTAAAGATCAAACAAAATAATAATAGGAATATAAGAGGATGAAGATTCCCAGCTCAAAAGGCCAGAAAATATCTTCAACAAAATCAGAGAGGAAAAAAAGCCATCTCTAATCTAAAGAAAAAGATAGCCTTAAATGTATAAGACTCCTACAGAACACCAAATAGATTGGACCAGAAAATAAAATCCTTCTGCCATATAATAATAAAAATACTAAATGTACAGAACAAGGAAAGAATATTAAAATATTAAATATTAAAAGCTGTAAGAGAAAAAGGCCAAGTAACATATAAAAGCACACCTATCAGAATTATGCCAGACTTCTCAAGAGAGACACTACAAGCCAAAAGATCTTGGACAGCTGTCATCCAGAACCTTAGTTACCAGAGATGCCTGCCCAGGCTACTATACCCAGCAAAACTCTCAATCATTAGATGGAGAAACCAAGATATTCCATGACAAAATGAAATATAAACAAAATCTTCATTCTAATCAAGCCCCACAGAGGATACTTGAAGGGAAACCTCAAAGCAAGGAGAGTAATTACACCCAAGAAAACACAAGAAATCAATCATCTCAAAGCAAACCCAAACCAAGAGAATAACACACACACACACACACACAACACACACACACACACACACACACTACCACTACTACTACTACTATTCCCACTCCCAACAACAAAAACAATCATTGGTCTTTAATATCTCTTAACTTCAGTGGACTTGGTTCCCCAATTTAAAAACACAGGCTAAAAATTGAATATGCTAACAAGAGTTGCATACAAGAAACACACCTCAGCAATAAACACAGAGACTAACTCAGACTAAAGGGTTGGGAAAAGCACTTTTTCAAGCAAGTAGTCCAAAGAAACAAGCTGGAGTCGTCATTCTAATATCCAATAAAATGGACTTTCAAACCAAAGTTGTAGTGGGAGGTATTAGAAAAGAAGGCTGCATGACTGGCTACCTCCCGGCCACCGCCATGTTCCTGCTCTAAGTTTCTGCACTAAAGGCAGCACCAGCTGACTAGAGGCATCAGCCCAGGACCCACGAGATGTTGGCAGGGCTGCTGCCTCCACCAGTCAGCTCTGTGGAGTCCACAGCTCTAAGCATGGCTCCTGGGCCAACTCTCTCACTCCCATGTGGTAAATATAACAATTCTAATACCTGGTAGAAATAAAACTCTGAATGCTTAAAGATTAACCAATGGATTTATATATTAGTAAATACTCAATACACAAGATGCCCACACAATTAGAATTGTTAACCCAATTACCTAACCTTGATATGAATAATTGCTAGAGACTGCTAGAGACATGTATATCTGCCTCCATCTCGCTTCTCCTTCTCCTTCATTCCTTTCTCCTCCCAATTCCTAGCTCCACCTACCTCTTCTCTACCTAGTGGCAGAGCTCCACTGCAACTACAAGGGGCAGGAAAAGTACTGCAACAAAAAGTCATAAAAAGAGATGGGGAAGCTGGGCAGTGGTGGTGCACGCCTTTAATCCCAGCACTTGGGAGGCAGAGGCAGGAGGATTTCTGAGTTCGAGGCCAGCCTGGTCTACAGAGTGAGTTCCAGGACAGCCAGGGCTATACAGAGAAACCCTGTCTCGAAAAGAGAGAGAGAGAGAGAGAGAGGAGAGAGAGAGGAGAGAGAGAGAGAGAGAGAGAAGGACACTTCATTTTCATCAAAGGAAAAATCCACCAAGATGAAGTCTCAATTTTGAACATCTATGCTCCAAATACAAGGGCACCAACATCCATAAAAGAACCTTTACTAAAGCTCAAAACACACATTGAACCTCACACAAGAATATGGGGGACTTCAATAACCCACTCTCACCAATGGACAGGTCATTGAAAGAGAAACTAAACAGAGACACAGAGAAACTAACAGAAGTTATGAACCAAATAAATTTAACAGATACTTACAGAACATTTTACCTGAAAAAAAAAAAAAGCCTTTTTCTCAGCACCTTCTACACTAGAACTCCTACACCTTATAACATTAGCAACATGGATGGATGTGGGACTGCGTAGGGGTATCCTGGTTCTTGGCTGGGCATGGACCTAGAACCCTGAGACTCCAAGGGAGAAATGGCAGGAGTTCGGCCACACGTTCCCAGAACTCAGGGTCCTAACAAGCAGTCCAATCTCCATAGACCTACATTGTTCAGTCACATAGGCCATTACAGCCCCTCCCAAAGTGCACGGGTAGAGGGTGTGACTACAGGCCTCAGGCCCTAGAGATTTACATACTAATGAAGGACAGAGGGCAGAGCCAATTAAGCATTCCTCCCCAGAACTTCCCCCTTTCTCCCTCCCTACTTAACTCAGGTCTGCCCTGAGTTTGGGGAGGGGGTACATCCAGATCCATCCACCATCCGCCATGACAATAAACCCTTTTGGAACCAAAGATTCCTCGTGTCATTGGGGCCTGCTGAGCCTGCCATCGCCGAAGCTTCCAGCCTTTGGAACCCCAGACCTTTCTCCGGTATGTGAGACCCACTGCCTGGAAGCCTCCAGGCAGCCTCCACCATGCAGGTCTCGGGCTGCCGCCGCATGGGCCCGGGTGCCTCTCCGCTATGGCACCCTCCCCCTGTTTTCCCACATTTTGGCACGACCAACATGAAACCTTGAACAGCCATCTCTCAGCCAAGCAAGTATAACAGGCGAACACTTTCTACAAGGTGTGGTGCCAGGGCTCTCTCTGTCATTCTCTTGGCGCATGAACCACCAGCCAAGCTCATGTGTCCCCATCTCTATTTTGCTGTGCGCCCCCCCACCCAGTGGCATCTGGGGGCTCCAAATAGAGACATCGACCGCCCGGATCCACCTGAGAGCTCTGCCCAGCCTTGCAGAACCCAAGACTGAGTGATAATTCTCCACGCCAGGCGGGGCCCCACTGCACTTGTCAGGTGCTGTGAGGAATCGACTCAGTGAAGATTCTGTGCTTCTCCCATACTGAGCTGTGGTTCCATGGCAAGGGGCCTGCCATGGGAGGCTGCTGAAAAGGCCTTCAATGCCACCACCACCATAGCTGCAGCTGCTTAATCTCTCACCTGGAGGACTTCTCTGCGTTCCAGCCACAGGGGACCTACATCTTCAATCAAGCTAGCCAGGCTGCTGAGTCTACTAACAAGTACAGTAACCAAATCTCTCCCGTGGGGTTCAGCCAGGGACTCTTTCTTCCCTCCCCTTCTTGTTTCTCTCGGCTGTGGGTTGGCCAGTCGTGCACCCACATGCCCCCAGTCTCGGTCCTCCTGCGGCCTCTTAGCAGTCTGAGAGCCCAAGGGCTTGAGACCAGTCAGTCCCTAGCCACCTCTGGGAGCAGGGATCCCCAATCCCTCTCCCCCCTCTTTTCTCTTGGCTGTGGGTTGGCCGTCGTGCACCCACATGCCCCCAGTCTTGGTCCTCCTGCGGCCTCTCAGCGGTCTGAGAGCCCAGGGGCTTGAGACCAGTCGGTCCCTACCCGCCTCTGGGCGCAGGGATCCCCAATCCAAGAGCTCTGCACCCCCGTGGAACCAGACTGAGTTCGTTCCCCGCCAAAGTATGAGCACAGCCATGTCTACTTGGCGCTGTGTGAGACAAACACAGTCAAACCTTCTGCGCGCCCCCTTTTCCCTGGTGTTGCATGGAGTAAAGTCAGCCAAGATCCCGTGAGCTCCTGCCATGCTGAACTACCATCCCAGCCTACTGCATTGTGGCAGACACACGGACTCACAACAAAACAGAGACTCATGCCCGCAAGTGCCCATGTGTGGGCCTACATTGTTCCCTACAGGTGGTAGAGGATGTGGGCAAAGCCAGCTCCCAAGAGTACCCCCCGCTGGTGCCCACCAAGAACCTCTCCACAAAACTATGAGTAATTTCAGCCTAGTTCACAAGACTAGGCAGGTCTCCCTGTCCCCTGTCCTCTCTCTCTTTCTCCCTCCCTCCCCTCCACATGTTCTCCAACTCAAGGGCAAGATAGTGGCAACTGCCTAGCCTCCACTCTGCCCATCCCCTCAGCTCCACAGAGAGGGCTCCTTCATAGCTAACAACTGTCTTTAAGGCCACAGTGCCTGCTGTGATCCTCGTTCTAAGACTCTTTTCCTTGAGTGAGAGACTCCTCCTTGAGGCTGAGACTGTCCTATAACTCTCAAGAGTGCCAACTTTGGTCTTTAGCACACTGCCTGCTAGCGTAGGTTTCTTTCTTCCCATGTGTTCTCCAACTCAACAAGATGGCGGCGACGCTAGCTTCTCAGGAACACTGGCTCTGAACTCTAGTCCCCAGTGATTTTTCCCTCAGGGGGTTAGTCTTTCACAGGCTGCCTGCTAGCCTAGCATAGACTTCCCCCACTCCTCCATCATTTGCGGCCAGTTCTGGCTTGCCTGAAGCAACAGGGCCGGCACCCTGGTTGCCCCCTTTCCCCCTTCACCTCCTAGGTCATTTGTGGCCAGCTACAGCCCAGCTGGCTTGCCCGAAGCCCCTTTGCCCCTGTGTTCCTCTCAGTTTCTTTCTCGCAGCTAAAACTCCAGGCTGAGCCTGGAGAAACTGTGCACCGACTTCCAGCTTCTCCCAGGAGCTGCCAACTACAAGCCAGCTTTCATGTGTCTCCCCCAGGTGGCTCAGCTGTTACACAAAACCTCACTCTTTCTGACTCTCCTATCAAGCCTCTATGTTTCTTCCTCTGAGCTTTTCTTCGAGGTTGGCTTTTTTCTTCTCTACATTTAAAACTGCTAAGAAAAACAAATGGGGAATACCCTGGCCTCTCTGCTAGAGCACCCTGCCACCACATGGCAGAACAGGC
Organism: Mastomys natalensis; assembly: GCA_021653895.1. Taxonomy (NCBI): domain Eukaryota; kingdom Metazoa; phylum Chordata; class Mammalia; order Rodentia; family Muridae; genus Mastomys; species Mastomys natalensis. Next base: position 54,309 of record JAJTUV010002868.1, read on the forward strand.
CCCTCCCCTACTGCTTCTAAACCCACAATTAATGCCTTTTCTCCCCAACAGGAAGACCTAAAACAACAGTGTCTGTGCTTTTCAACCCAAAATTTTTTCACTTTTTGTTACTCACAGGTGCCTTCTAAGACTAGATTTCCTCAAACACCTTTGCCTTTCCAGGATCTTAATGACAGACCATGATGTGCTTGCTCCCAAGTGACTTAATACTTAATACTCAGCCTTTGTAGAAATCCCCATGCTGGGTGCTGCTTTCCTGTTTTGATTATCCTATAGGTGCTCCCACAAGTCCAGTGGAGACGCCATCTTCTGGAACCTGCCTAGGAGGCCAAGCTGTCTTCTTCCAGCCACACTGCCTAACTGAAGACTCCAAAGCTAAATCCTACAGAAGACAGATCCAGACCTTCCAGCTACAGATGAACTCTTTTGCCAAAGTCAAATAGCTAAAGTTACATGTTAGTGAGGAAAACTTAATGTCTATCTAGATTAGTCAGATGTTATTACCCTCAAACTATATCACCTGTATTCAATTGATTCAATGATCCTTTGCCTTCCCAACCCCCACCCTCAACTCCCCTTCCTTCCCAATCCCCACCCTCAACTCCCCTTACCCTGTGACTTGATTGTGCTAAACCCTCTGGCCTAAATAGTGCTTTCTTTTAACTTCATGCAAAATTTTTACCACCGATGACACAGTGACCCCCCCCCCTTTTTTAAACAAGTAAAGGGGAGGAGATGTGGGACTGCATAAGGGTATCCTGGTTCTTGGCTGGGCATGGGCCTAGAACCCCGAGACTCCAAGGGAGAAATGGCAGGAGTTCGGCCACACGTCCCCAGAACTCAGGATCCTAACAAGCAGTCCAATCTCCATAGACCTACATTGTTCAGTCACATAGGCCATTACAGCCCCTCCCAAAGTGCACAGGTAGAGGGTGTAACTACAGGCCTCAGGCCCTAGAGATTTACATACTAATGAAGGACAGAGGGCAGAGCCAATTAAGCATTCCTCCCCAGAACTTCCCCCTTTCTCCCTCCCTACTTAACTCAGGTCTGCCCTGAGTTTGGGGGGGTACATCCAGATCCATCCACCATCCGCCATGACAATAAACCCTTTTGGAACCAAAGATTCCTCGTGTCATTGGGGCCTGCTGAGCCTGCCATCGCTGAAGCTTCCAGCCTTTGGAACCCAGACCTTTCTCCGGTATGTGAGACCCACTGCCTGGAAGCCTCCAGGCAGCCTCCACCATGCAGGTCTCGGGCTGCCGCCGCATGGGCCCAGGTGCCTCTCTGCTATGGCACCCGCCCCCCGTTTTCCCACAGATGGATATAAAATTAACTCAAACAAATGAATAGCCTTCCTTTATACAAATAATAACCAAGCTGACAAAGAAATTATGGAAGCAGCACCCTTCACAATAGCCAAAAATAATATAAAATATCTTCATATAACTCTAACCATATAATTGAAAGATCTATATGACACGAACTTCAAGTCTCTGAAGAAAGAAGTCAAAGAAGACCTCAGAAGATAGAAAGATTTCCCATGCTCTTGGAGTGATGGGATTCATATATTAAAAGTGGCCATAGTACCAAAAAGAATCTATAGATTCAATGCAGTCCCCATCAAAATAAATTCCAACATAATTCTTCGAAGACATGGAAAGAGTAATTCTCAACCTCATATGGAAAAACAAAAAACCAAGGATAGCCAAAAAAAAATCTCAACAATAAAAGAACTTCTGGGAGAATCACCTTCTCAGACCTCAAGCTGTGCTACAGAGCAACAGTGATTTAAAAGTGAGTAGTACTGGTACAGACACACAAAAAAGAGGATTAATGGAATACAATTGAATACCCAGAAATAAAACTACACAACTATGGACATTTGATATTTGGCAAAAAAACTCAGGTCCGTACAGTGTGGGGGAAAAAAGCAGCAACAAATAGTGCTAGTCTAACTAGTGGTCTGCATGTAGAAGACTGCAAATTAATTCATATTTATCACTTTGTACAAAGATCAAGTCCATTTGGATCACAGACCTCCACATAAAACCAGATACACTGAATTTAATAGAAAAGAAAATGGAAAATGGCATCGAATGCATTTGCACAGGGAAATTTTTCCTGAACAGAACACACAGGCTGTTCAACAATTGACAAATGGGACATTATGAATCTGAAAGCCTTCTGTAAAGCAAAGGACACTGTCAATAGGACAAAATGACAACCTACAAACTTGGAAATGATCTTCACTAACACTGCATCCAATAGAGGGTTAATATTCAAAATATATAAAGAACTCAAGAAGTTAGACTACAAAGAACAAATAATCAAATTTAAAAAATGGGGTACAGAGATAAACAGCGAATTCTCAAAAAAGGGTTCTCAAATGGCTGAGAAGCACTTAAAGAAATGTTCAACATTTTTAGTCATTAGGGAATTGCAAATCAAAGTGATGCTGAAATTCCATTTTACACCCATCAGAATGTCTAAGATCAAAAACTCAAGTGAGAGCACATGCTGGTAAGGATGTGGAGAAAGAACAACAGTCCTCTGTTGCTGCTGGGATTGCAAACTGGTACAAACACTCTGGAAATAAATCTGATGGTTCCTCAGAAAAATTGGAAATAGTTCTAACTGAAGACTCAGCTATTCCATTGCTGGACATATACACAAAAGATGCTCCACCATACCACAGGATAGGTGCTCCAGTATGTTCTTAGCAGACTTATTTGTAATAGCCAGAACCTGGAAACAACCTAGATGTCCTTCAACCAAAGAACAGATACAGAAAATGTGGTTCATTTACATAATGGAGTATTATTCAGCTATTAAAAACCAAGACATCATGAATTTTGCAGGCAAATGGATGGAACTAGAAAAATCATCCTTAGTGAGGTAACACAGTCCCAAAACAACATGTATGGTAAGTCCTCACTGATAAGTAGATAATAACCAAAAAGTAAAGAATATCCATGATACAAATCACAGTCCGTATGAAGTTTAACAAAAGGAAGGTCCAAGTGAGAATGTTTCAATCCCACATAGGCTTGAAGAATGAAAATTAATCCATATTTACAAAGTAATCATAGCATAAAAGGTAGAAGGACAGAGGGGTCTGGTTGGGAGAAAGGAGGAGGAAGGGAAGGGGGCAGGATTAGGTATGGGGACAAGACACCAGAGAAGTTCAGAAGGTCAGGAGAATGAATGGAAATATGCAGCTGCGGGTAGCTGAGGGTAGGAGGAACTTCTAGAAAGTTCCAGAGACCTGGATATGAGAGGCTCCCAGGACTCAATGAGGGTAACTAGCCAAAATGCCCTTCAGTGCAGACATGGAACCTAAAGAGACACCTCCAGTAGATAGACAGAGCCCCCAGTCATCAACCTACCTTCGAATTTTTTGACCCAGAATTGTTCCTGTCTAAAGGAAAAGCAAAGACAAACCTGGAGTAGAGACTGAAGGAAAGGCCATCCAGTGACCCTCCCAACTTGGGATCCAGCCCATGGGTGGACACCAAACCCAGACACTGTGCTTGCAGACAGGAGCTTAGCATGGATATCTTCTGAGAGGCTCTACCCTAGCTGACTGAGATAATTACAGATACTTACAGCCAACCATTGAACTGAGGTTGGGGACCCCTATGGAAGAGTTAGGAAAGGATTGAAGGAGCCAGAGGGGATGGCAACCCCATAGGAAGACCAACAGTGTCAACTAACCTGAACTCCTGGGAGCTCCCAGAGTCTAAGCCACCAACCAAAGAACTTACGTGATCTGCTCTGTGTCCCTGACACATATATAGCAGAGGACTTCCTTGTCTGGCCTCAGAGGGAGATGTGCCTAACCTTGTAGAGACTTGATGTCCCAGGGAAGGGGAATGCTGGAGGTAGTGATGCAGGGATGGGTGGGCTGGTGAGGGATCATCCTCTTAGAGGTAAAAGGGAGGGGTGATGAGGTATAAAGCTCTAGGAGGGAGGAACCAGGAAGGGAGGCAACATTTGGAATGTAAATAAATAAAATAATTTAATAAAAAAAAAACAACAACAAAGATGTGGGGATATGGGGAAGAGAAACAACGGAAAGATATACATGGTCTGTGAAGGACAGGGATTCTATGAGAAATAAGGCTTCACACAAAAGCTTGTAGAATATCATGTAGACAGTATATAAAATAATAGAGAGGAGAAAGCATTGCTACACTAGGATGGTGTGCTGAATTGAACATAGGCAAAAGAGAAGTAACAAATGAATCAAAAATATTTAGGTATCAAGAAAGTGTTGGTATCACAACCAATCCTTGGGAGACCTCTGAATGTGGAATTATACACAAGTTGGTAGTTGTAACACTTTTATATAGGTCAAGATATGTCATTAGCTATTAATCCTAAGCTGCCTTTCATTAATTTTATTTATTCACAGATTAGAGAATTCATGAACACTTTGTTGAAAGAAGTCAGTTTCTGGTTTGTAAACAGTATTTACTCCTTTTGTTTTCTATTCAATTTTGGACTTGAGATGGGGTCTCCTTATATACACTATACAGGTCTCTGTTTCATGATCCTATACAGTCCTGATAATATAGGTATGCCCAACAGTGAGAGATGTAAACAGGATGAAGTTGTATAATAATATAATTGTATAATTTCCCTTATTATCTTCAACTGTGTCCTCACTGGCCATCAGCTTCTAGTTACCCCTGATATCCAGGCTCCTGAAGGTCAGAATTGAAGAAGAAACATCAGAAGAGTTCTGTTTTCTGTCTTACTTCCCATGATATTTGCTCAGTTTCCTTTCCTATACAAGCAAGGACTACCTGAACAGGGGTAGGTTCAACCAGAATGATCTAGAAACACCAAACAAAACTCCTCTGGCTGCTTGTATTCTAAAGCTAATTGGGTTCTCCACAACAGTTTTCACAAGAAAGTCTACACATAGCTTCTGGGAACCTGCCACTAATTAATTCTGATTGGCAAATAAAGATGCCAACAGTCAATAGTTCAGGAGGAGAAACAGAGGTGGGATTTAGGATTTCCAGGCTTGGGACCACAAGGAAGGAGAAGGAAGAGAGACACCATGCCTGAGGAGTGTGCAGGAGAATCAGAAATGTCATGTAAAAGACCAAGAGAATGTGGCTCGGAAGGCTGCTCAATGGGGTCAGTAGCAACCAAGATGGAACATAGTAATTATCAACTGGTAACTCGGAATTATCAGTGGGAGGTAGATTGTAACAGCATAGAGGTTAGACAGTAGCCTAGCTAACTTGCTGTTTAAGGCATATTAAAATACACAGGCTGTGTGTGGGTCTTTCATTTGGGAACATAAACCATAGAAGTGCATAGTAAAATCCCATTATGGGATTTTATTAAAATATTAATACTACATATGGTGCTTAGTGGGCAAAATCTCACTTTCCTGAATGGAAAACACATGCCATTCCTTTAAGATCAGGAGGCAGGGACAATTGGTTTCTTAGCCACGCCAGCTGCATGGTTTCTTTCCAAACCATGCAAGTTTTGGACTAGAACAATATTCAATTCATCCTCAAACTTCTAAGCTGCAGCAGAAAGCTTAAGCAGCTTAAGATGCTGAGAGCCTCTGCTGGGAAATGAGACAAGCTACAGGAAGAGCAAAGTCTGAGAATAGACCCATACAGAAAATAGAAGAGAATTTAACTAAAGTTAAATACATAGGAAAGGATGTTAATTAAAGTTATAAAGAGAAAGGATACTCATAGAGATACTAATCTCCTTAAAAGGGAGGAATGAAAAAATATTGCTTTGATTGTTTTTGAGGATAGAAGGGAGAAGTATAGAGCAGAATTTCCTTGAAGTTAAATACATAGGAAAGGAGGTTAATTCAAGTTATATAAAGAGAAAGGGGATATAATTATAAATATACAGATACTAATCTATTTAGAAGAGCAGAATAAAGGAAAATTGCATTGTTTTGAGCATAAAAGGGAGAAATCGTGGGAACTGCTTTAAGTGTTTTTAAATAATAAATATTTTAAATGGTTTCAAAGAGATATTAATCTCCATAGAGACGAATAAAGGAAAATTACATTGTTTTTAGGATAGAAGGGAGAAATAGTAGTAATTTCTTTAAATGTTTTTAAGTAATAATTGTTTTAAATGGTTTTAAAGAAATATTAATTTCCATAGAAGGTGAATAAATTAAAAATTGCTTTAATTGTTTTAATGATAGAAATAAGAAATAATGGTAACATATAGGAAAGAATATTAATTCAAGGTATATAAAAAGAAGGGGGATATAATCATATATCCACAAATATTAATCTCCTTAGAAAGGCAGAATAAAGGAAAATTGCACTGTTTTAAGACTAGAATGGAGAAATAATGGTAAATGCTTAAGTCTTTTAAGCATACATGGAAAAATAAAGAAATACAGGCCTTTGATGTCAAATAGAGTAAACAAAGGCATGGAGATAGAGATTTCTCTCTATCTAACAAATTCTATCTAACAAATAATATTAATTGTTTTAAATTGCTTTAATTGTTTTGGGTTGTTTCAATTATAAAAATGAAGGTGGTTATAAGTTTGGCGCTATTAGTGACATTACTACTCTTCTGGGGAGAGAGGTCAGAGTAGAAAAGGGGGCTACTAAATTGAATCAATCTATTTTGGGTTGCTAGACGAAGGGCATGCTATTTTGGGATAGAGGCTCAGTATTTGTATAAACAGGAAAGGAGAAAAGGCTTTGGACCCCAACCAAAGTAATGTGGATCAGACATGATAGGAGAAGGGTTCCTGAAGATCTTGGCTGCAGAACTGAAAGAAAAATTCAAGGCCAAACAGGACAAGTAACATAAATTGCTGACTTCAGTTAAGCCCTGAACTTTCTAAGCATGCAGAGACTAGATAACAAATGCTAAAGCTAGCTTTCTTAAGTTCAACCATTTTTTTTCTAATTTTCCTATCCCTCCCACACTCCCTTAAAATTTCTTCACCCATTTCAGCAGGAAGAATTTGTAGAGAATCTTCATCCTAATTCTGTAGGGTTTGGTATCTGCCTATGGTTATTTTATAAATTATAGATATTCTGTCATTTTAAGGGATAATTTGGAAATGGTCAAAATTTTTGACAGGAGGGAAACTAAATATAGAGCTTAGACTTGGAATTTCTGTCTTCCTTTACTTTTTTCTATCCTTTCTTTCTTAGGTAAAGGGAAGGAAGTTGCAAAGAAAAAGGGGGTCTAGAGTAATATTATAAGAAATTCGGTATATGGAGGTGGATTGCTAAATTTACTATTTAAATAATCATTTTATAGCCATAATCTTACATTGGTAGAAATCTTTATATTTTGAAGCAGAATGTAAGAAATTATATTTTCAGCGGGGAATGTGGCTCAGTTGGTAGAGTGCTTGCCTAACATGCATGGAGCTGGGGGTTCAATCCCTAGCACTGCATAAAAGGTTTGTGTTTCTGAAAGCCTATAATACCAAGACTTGGGTGTGAAGACCCTAAGAGCAGAAGTTTAAGGTGTATAAGGGGTTCAAGGTCAGCCTGGAATAGGAGACCCAATCTCAAAAAAAATTATATTTTCTTACATTGTTACAGAATTTATGTATTGAGAGAGGTTTAAGGTTTTCATTGGTATAAATCTTTATATTTTGATACAAAGTTTAAACTTAATTTTGATACTTTTAGATAGACATTGTACCTATGCAACTCATTTAAGAATACAAGGCTTAGACCCAGTCCTTCTTATAGCTGCTATTACAAACTGTTTAAGATGATTAAGTAATACAAGTTAATGATCAGATAGTAAACTCATGGTAATATTAGATTCTGACTTAATTACAATGAAATATTTTCAAGATCATTCAAATAGTAAATAGATAAAAGCAATCAATGTTTAAGAATTAAGTTATATTATGTATAAATATATGGTCTTCAAAAGCATCAGATATCCACAGAATATGGCATTTAAAATCATTTCATTAATAGATCTTTTGACTAGGAGACATGTATGATCCTGACAATACCTTGATTCCACTTCAAATTAAACATCATTACCTCTAGGTGGAGTTGGTTCATTTGTGGCAAGCTAGCTACTGGGTAAGAAATACACTAATTTCATCTACAGACAAAATACTGTCCAGAAAGGACAAATGGATGCAGGATAGGCAACTGCTAAGCTCTGCCAAGACAGAGTAAACTATTCCTTCACAATTCCTTCTTCACTTAAGGTCTATCAGATCATTCTGGGCCAGAAAACTGAAAACAGATGCTCCAACATTATAAGGAATGTTGAGGACTGTCCAGAGAGCATTCAGCTGTCTCTACAAATTGTATAAGTTTTCGAAGCTATGCCTTTGTGCTTCCTATATATTCAGAAAACATTTAATTCCTTCTCAGATCTCTGATGGGGTTGAAGACTAGTTATAGTATCATAATCAAACTTAAGCTGTTCAGCATTAAAGAAGATGTCCTAGATTTGAAAGAACAGTTTCCAGATGGTAATGCAGCTTAAAATCAAACATAATTGAGGTTCAGAATTCTAAGCTCTGTAAGTTAGGAAAAATAATAGAACACTGTTTAAATTGCCAAATATGATGGACTGGATGTTATAAGTATATATCATACCTTACAATTTAAATAACTGTTATATGTTCAATTTATATCTGAGAGAAAAGATCCTTTTTAATTGGATGAAAAGGGAGAAATGTAGCTGCTTGCATTCTAATACTAATTGGGACCCCACGGCAGTTTTCACAAGAGCAATTACACATAGCTTCTGGGAACTTGCTCCTGGTTAATTCTGATTGGAAAATAATGATGCCAGCAGCCAATACCTGGGAAGGAGAGACAGCAGTGGAATTTAGAATTCACAGGCTTGGGACTGCAAGGAAGAAGAAGAAAAAGAGACACCATGCCTGAGTGTACAGCAAAGAGAAGCAGAGCTGCCATGTAAAGTGGCAGAGAGGACACAGCCCAGAGAGATGTTCAATGAGGTCAATAGAAGCCAAGATGGAATATAGAAATTCGTAAGTAATAACAAAGTTATTAGTGGGAGATAGATTCTAAGAGCATGGAGGTTAGACAGTGGCCCAGAAATAGCAGTTTAAGGCATATTAAAATATAAAGGCTGTGTGTGTGTCTTTCATTTGGCAACATAAACCACTGAGGCAGGTAGTAATCCTGTGATTTGATTTTACTGAAATAATACTACAAAATCTCAACACAAGCCCTCTTGTGTTGTCAGGGTTGTCCAAGAAACTCCTAAAATATTACAAGCTATTGCTACTACCCTTGGTGGCTCCTCCAGAGATAGAAGGTAATTTCCTATTGTTGAAAACACCATACATCTCAGAGGCAAGGCCGAGAGGCTCCTGAACTATACCTAACCTAAAATCCTCCTTCCTGATAACCAGCTTTCATAGTACCAGAAGGCACCATGCTTCCAAAAAATGGACGAAACCCACAGTCCTTCCCACATATGATACCTATGAGTCACAACAAAGACCATCATGGCACAATAACATTAATAATATTAGTGAAGTAATTGCAGAAAACAACACCTCCTATAATTGGAATCAAGGCCCTCTTAAAAATAGGGAAATAATGCCTGATACTGAAAACCTAGCTAAATACTGACAGCTAATGAAATTATTAATCTTGGAGAAGAGCTTGCAAATACCACTTTAATAAACTGGCATAATTTCTAACTGCATTCTAAATACTTTTCAGATGTAGACCATTACAAAAACATTTTAAAAGTTCAGTCTAAAAAAACATTCCCTCAGAAAAGGCTCATGGAACAGTGTAGAAGTGGTGGCAGAAAAATTGTAATTGTAAGAGGATAAGGCAGGTTGTATCACCTAGGAATTTTAGAAGCTACAAATATAAAGTCTCACCAACATGGCCAACATGAGCTGAGCAAAGACAACACAAATAAACACACAAATGTGGATAAGAAAAAGCACAAGATGCCAACTATTCACAAAGAAGTGCAGGCAACGAAGAAATGCTAAGACGAGGAGAAATAGGTTTCCCCTGGGAAGAAGACACCAATTGTTTAACCAACACCAGATGACCAGCCCTGGAAACACATGTATAAATAATATACAGACAGAAGAGGTTGTATTTAAGAAAATATATGTATGTACATATATGTATATTCATAAAAATTGATGAAAATAGAGGCAATACAGTGGCCCAGGAGCTGACCTTGTGCCACAGTACTCTTGACCCCAATCCTGCCCAGGAATAACTTGTCCCCCAGGAGTGCGGACAAACATAAGCTCACAGGTGAGACCACCACTACTGCCCCAATAGCTGGTGAAAGTGGCACGCATCTGGGGCCCAGAGGAGCCAGGAACTTTGGAGTAGCCAGGGACAAGATCCTTCTGGTTTCCACCTGCGACCCTAAAGCTGACCCAGTGCCACAGCTCTCTACACCCCAATCCTGCACAGTGATAACTTGTTTGCAGGAGTGCTGACATATCTTAGCTCAAGGTTCACAGACTGACAGGAGAGACAAGCTCCAGTTGGACACAGCAAGACCAGCTAACACCAGAGATAACCATATGGCAAGAGACAAAGGCAAGAACATAAGCAACAGAAATCAAGGCTACTTGACATCATCAGAACCCAGTTCTGCCACACAGCAAGCTTTAGATACCCCAACACACATGAAAGCAAGAATCTAATCTAAAATCACATCTCATGATGATGATAGAGCACTTCAAGAGGGTTATAAATATATCCCTTAAAGAAATACAGGAGAACACAGGTAAACAGGTAGAGGTCCTTAAAAGGGCAACAAATAAATCCCTTAAAGAATTATAGGAAAACACAACCAAATAAGTGAAGGAATTGAACAAAACTATCCATGATCTAAAAATTGAAATAGAAATAATAAAGAAATCACAAAAGGATACAATCCTAGAGATATAAAACCTAGGAAAGAGATCAGGAGTCATAGATGCAAGCATCACCAACAGAATAGAATAGATAGAAGAGAGAATCTCAGGTGTAGAAGATACCATAGAAAACATTAACAAAACAATCAAGAAAATGCAAAATGTAAAAAGCTCCTAACACAAAACATTCAGGAAATCCAGGACACAATGAGAAGACCAAACCTAAGGATAATAGGTATAGAAGAGAGCAAAGATTCCTAACTTAAAAGGCCAGTAAATATCTTCAACAAAACTATAGAAGAAAACTTCCCTAACCTAAAGAGATGCCCATAAACATACAAGAGGCCTCCAGAACTCCAAATAGACTGGACCAGAAAAGAAATTCTTCTCATCACATAATAATCAAAATACCAAATACACATAACAAGAAAGAATATTAAAAGCAGTAAGAGAAAAAGGTCAAGAAACATATAAAGGCAGAGCTATCAGAATTACACCAGGCTTTTCAACAGAGATTCTAAAATCCAGAAGATCTTGGGCAGATATCTTATGGATCCTAAGAGAACAAAAATGCCAGCCCATGCCACTATACCCAACAAAACTCTCAATTACTGTAGATGGAGAAGCCAAGATATTCCATGACAAAAACAAGTTGAAACAATATCTTTCTACAAATCTAGTCCTACAAAAAATAATAGATGGAAAACTCCAACACAAGGAGAGAAACTACACCCAAGAAAAAGAAAAACATTAATCTTCCTACAAAAACCTAAAAGAAGATATACACACAAACATAATTCCACTTCTAACAACAAATATAGCAAGAAGCAACAATCATCAGTCCCTAATATCTCTTAATATCAATGGACTCAATTCCCCAATAAAAAGGCATAGCATAACAGACTGGATACATAAACAAGACCCAGAATTTTGCTGCATGCAGGAAATGCACCTCAGTGACAAAGATAGACACTACCTCAGAGTAAAAGGCAAGAAAATTCTTTCCAAGCAAATGGTCCCAAGAAACAAGCTGGAGTAGCCATTCTAATATTGAGTAAAATCGACTTTTAACCAAAAGCTATCAGAAAACATGAGGAAGGCCACTTCAGAGTCATCAAAGGAAAAATCTACCAAGATGAACAATCAATTCTGACCATCTATGGCCCAAATACAAGAGCAGCATATTTAAAAAGAAAGTTACTAAAACTCAAAGCACACAACCTCACACAATAATAGTGGGAGACTTCAATACCTGGCCTTCACCAATGGAAAGATCATAGAAACAGAAACTAAACAGAGACACAGTAAAACTAACAAAAGCTATGAACCAAATGGATTTAGCAGATATCTATAGAACATTCCACCTTAAAACAAATTAATACCTTCCTCTCAGCACCTCATGGCACCTTTTCTAAAATTGACCATATCACTGGTCACAAAACAAGCCTCAACAGACGTAAGATTAAAATAATCCCATGCACCCTATCAGATCACCATGGATTTCAATAACAACAGAAGCAGAAAACCCACATACACATGGAAACTAAACAACTCTCTACTTAGTGACCACTGGACCAAGAAGAAACAAAGAAAATTAAAGACTTTCTAAAATTCAATGAAAATGAAGGCAAAACATACATAGACTTATGCAACACAATGAAAACAATGCTAAGAGGGAAAGTTCATAGCACTAAGCATCATTATAGAGAAACTGGATAGATCTCATACTAGCAAGTTAGCAGCATACCTGAAAGCTCTAAAAGAAAAAGAAGCAAATACACACAAGAGAAGTAGATGACAGGAAAAAATCAAACTCAGGACTGAAATTAATAAATAAGAAACAAAGAGAACAATTCAAAGAATCAAGAGCTGGTACTTTAAGAAAATTAAGAAGATAGACAAACCTTTAGCCCCACTAACAAAATGGCAGAGAGACAGTATCCAAATTAACAAAATTAGAAGTTGAAAAGGGGATATAACAACAAACACTGAGGAGATAAAAAGCATTGTTAAATCTTACATGAACCCTTTGGCCTGGGGCGGGCCCATTGCTGGTCTGCTCCTGTGGAAACACAGGATCCTGAGATATCCTAGAGGGACCCACGGCACACAGAGCAGAGGGTAAGTCACCTTGCCCACTAGCCCAAACCCCAGAGTTACAACCGGGAGCCAGGTGGGGCTTAAGGAACTAGCAGGCACCCAAAGCCCGCCCCTCCGGAGTATAACTTCCCGTGCGCCCGGACCCTGGTCCTTTTGCCTGGGGCAGGCCCATTGCTGGTCTGCTCCTGTGGAAACACCTGATTCTGAGACATCCCAGAGGGACCCACTGCACACAGAGCAGAGGGTAAGTCACCTTGCCCATTAGCCCAAACCCCAGAGTTACAACCGGGAGCCAGGTGGGGTTTAAGGAACTAGCAGGCACCCAAAGCCCGCCCCTCCGGACTATAACATCCCGTGCGCCCGGACCCTGGTCCTTTGGCCTGGGGTGGGCCTGTTGCTGGTCTGCTCCTGTGGAAACACAGGATCCTGAGACATCCTAGAGGGACCCACTGCACACAGAGCAGAGGGTAAGTCACCTTGCCCATTAGCCCAAACCCCAGAGTTACAACCGGGAGCCAGGTGGGGTTTAAGGAACTAGCAGGCACCCAAAGCCCGCCCCTCCGGACTATAACATCCCATGCGCCCGGACCCTGGTCCTTTGGCCTGGGGTGGGCCCGTTGCTGGTCTGCTCCTGTGGAAACACAGGATCCTGAGACATCCTAGAGGGACCCACTGCACACAGAGCACAGGTCCCTTAGCTGGCCTGCTCTGGTGGAAACACCTGATCCTGAGACAACCTAGAGGACATACTGCATCCAGTGCAGAGGACACTTAGCTGGTCTGCGCCTGTGGAAACATCGAATCTTGAGACATCCTAGAAGACCTATTGCATCCAGAGCAGAAGGAGCTTAGGATCACAGGAACACAGAGACATCTGGAATCCGAGGAGATCTGACACAAACAAGATAACTGGAAAGACAGACTCCAGTCAGACACAGTGAGCACAGGTAATACTAGAGTCAACCAGATGGCGAAAGGCAAGCGAAAGAACACAAGCAACAGAAACCAAAGCTACCTGACATCATCAGAACCAAGTTCTCCCACCATAGCAAGCCCTGGATACTCCATCACACAGGAAAAACAGGACTCAGAATTAAAATCACTTCTCATGATGATGATGGAGGATTTTAAGACGGACATAAGTAACTCCCTTAAAGTAATACAGGAGAACACAGGTAAACAGGTAGAAGCCCTCAAAGAGGAAACACAAAAATCCTTTAAAGAATTGAAAGAGAACACGGGTAAACAGGTAGAAGCCCTTAAAGAGGAAACACAAAAATCCTTTAAAGAATTTCAAGAAAACACAACAAAACAGGTGAAGGAATTGAACAAAACCATCCAGGATCTAAAACTGGAAATAGAAACAATAAAGAAATCTCAAAGGGAGACTACTGTGGAGATAGAAAACATAGGAAAGAGATCAGGAGTCATAGATGTAAGCATCACTAACAGAATACAAGAGATAGAAGAGAGAATCTCATGCACAGAAGATACCATGGAAAACCTCGACACAACAGTCAAAGAAAATGCAAAATGCAAAAAGCTCCTAACACAGAACATTCAGGAAATCCAAGATGCAATGAGAAGACCAAACCTAAGGATAATAGGTATAGATGAGAGTGAAGATTCCCAATCTAAAGGGCCAGTAAATATCTTCAACAAAATTATAGAGGAAAATTTCCCCAACCTAAAGTACGAGACACCCAAAAACATACAAGAAGCCTACAGAACACCAAACAGACTAGACCAGAAAAGAAATACCTCCTGTCACATAATAATCAAAACACCAAATGCACAAAACAAAGAAAAAATACTAAAAGCAGTAAGGGAAAAAGGTCAAGTAACATATACAGGCAGACCTATAAAAATTACACCAGACTTTTCACCAGAAACTATAAAAGCCAGAAGATCCTGGTCTGATATCATACAGACCCTAAGGGAACACAAATGCCAGCCCAGACTGCTATACCAGCAAAACTCTCAATCACTATAGATGGAGAAACCAAGATATTCAATGACAAAACCAAATTTGCACAATATCTTCCCACAAACCCAGCACTTCAAAGGATAATTGACGGAAAACGACAACACAAGGAAGGAAACTACAACCTAGAAGAAACATGGAAGTAATCGTCCAACAACCTCCCAAAAAAAAGGTAGCTACACAAACATAATTCCACCTCTAATAACAAAAATAACAGGAAGCAACAATCATTTTTCCTTAATATCCTTAACATCAATGGACTCAATTCTCCAATAAAAAGACGTAGACTATCAGACTGGATACATAAACAGGACCCAGAATTTTGTTGCATACAAGAAACGTACCTCAGTGACAAAGACAGACATTACCTCAGAGTAAAAGGCTGGAAAACAATTTCCAAGCAAATGGTCCCAAGAAACAAGCTGGAGTAGCCATTCTAAATCAAATAAAATCGACTTTCAACCAAAAGTAATCAAAAAAGATAAGGAAGGAAACTTCATACTCATCAAAGGAAAAATCTACCAAGATGAACTCTCAATTCTGAACATTTACGCTCCAAATGCAAGGGCACCTACATACATAAAAGAAACTTTACTAAAGCTCAAAGCACACATTGAACCTCACACAATAATAATGGGGGATTTTAACACCCCACTCTCTCCAATGGACAGATCGTGGAAACAGAAACTAAACAAAGACACACTGAAATTAACAGAAGTTATGGACCAAATGGATTTAACAGATATCTATAGAACATTTCATCCTAAAGTTAAAGAATACACATTTTTCTCAGCACCTCATGGTACCTTCTCCAAAATAGACCATATAATTGGTCACAAAACAGTCCTCAACAGATACAAAAAGATTGAAATAATCCCCTGTATCCTATCAGATCACCACGGACTAAGGCTGGTCTTTAATAATGACAAAACCAAGAGAAAACCCACATCCATGTGGAAACTGAACAATGCTCTACTCAATGATGACTTTGTCAAGGAAGAAATAAAGAAAGAAATTAAAGACTTTCTAGAATTTAATGAAAATGAGGAAACATCATACCAGAACTTGTGGGACTCCATGAAAGCAGTGCTAAGAGGAAAACTCATAGCTCTAAATGCCTACAAAAAGAAACTGGAGAGAGCACACATTAACAACTTGACAGCACACCTGAAAGCTCTAGAACAAAAGAAGCAAATACACACAAGAGGAGTAGGCGTCAGGAAATAATCAAACTCAGGGCTGAAATCAACCAAGTAAAAACAGAAAGAACTATACAAAATATCAACAAAACCAGGAGTTGGTTCTCTGAGAAAATCAACAAGATCGATAAACCCTTAGCCAGATTAACCAGAGGGCACAGAGACAGTACCCAAATTAATAAAATCAGATCTGAAAAGGAAGACATAACAACAGAAACTGAGGAAATTCAAAAAATCATCAGCTCCTACTACAAAGGCCTATACTCAACAAAACTGGAAAATCTGGATGAAATGGACAATTTTCTAGACAGATACCAGGTACCAAAGTTAAATGAGGAGCAAATAAACCATCTAAACAGTCCCATAACCCCTAAAGAAATAGCAGCAGTCATTAAAAGTCTTCCCACCAAAAAAGCCCAGGACCAGATGGTTTTAGTGGAGAATTCTATCAGACCTTCAAGGAAGACCTAATACCAATTCTCTTCAAACTATTCCACAAAATAGAAACGGAAGGAACACTACCCAATTCGTCCTATGAAGCTACAATCACACTCATACCTAAACCTCACAAAGACCCAACAAAGAAAGAGAACTTCAGACCAATCTCTCTTATGAATATCAATGCAAAAATACTCAATAAAATTCTAGCAAACCGAATCCAAGAACACATCAAAACAATCATTCATCATGATCAAGTGGGCTTTATTCCAGGAATGCAGGGATGGTTCAATATTCGGAAATCCATCAATGTAATCCACTATACAAACAAACTCAAAGAAAAAAACCACATGATCATCTCATTAGATGCTGAGAAAGCATTTGACAAAATCCAACATCCCTTCATGGTAAAAGTCTTGGAAAGATCAGGAATTCAAGGCCCATACCTAAACATACTAAAAGCAATATACAGCAAACCAATAGCCAACATCAAACTAAATGGAGAGAAACTTGAAGCATTCCCACTAAGATCAGGGACTAGACAAGGCTGCCAACTCTCTCCCTACCTATTCAATATAGTACTGGAAGTCCTAGCCAGAGCAATTAGACAACAAAAAGAAGTCAAAGGAATACAAATAGGAAAGGAAGAAGTCAAAATATCACTATTCACAGATGATATGATAGTATACTTAAGTGACCCCAAAAATTCCACCAGAGAACTCCTAAACCTGACTTCAGCAAGGTGGCAGGTTATAAAATCAACTTGAACAAATCAGTAGCCTTCCTCTACATGAAAGATAAACAGGCGGAAAAAGAAATTAGGGAAATGACACCCTTCACAATAGTCACAAATAATATAAAATACCTCGGGGTGAATCTAACCAAGCAAGTGAAAGATCTGTATGACAAGAACTTCAAGTCTCTGAAGAAAGAAATTGAAGAAGATCTCAGGAAATGGAAAGATCTCCCATGCTCATGGATTGGCAGGATTAATATAGTAAAATGACCATCTTGCCAAAAGCAATCTACAGATTCAATGCAATCCCCTTTAAAATACCAACTCAATTCTTTACAGAACTTGAAAGAGAAATTCTGAAATTTATTTGGAACAACAAAAAACCCAGGAGAGCGAAAACCATCCTCAACAATAAAAGAACTTCTGGAGGAATCGCCATCCCTGACCTCAAGCTGTACTACAGAGCAGTAGTGATAAAAACTGCCTGGTATTGGTACAGAGATAGGCAGGAAGATCAGTGGAATAGAGTTGAAGACCCAGAAATGAACCCACACAACTATGGTCATTTAATCTTTGACAAAGGAGCTAAAACCATCCAGTGGAACAAGGACAGCATTTTCAACAAATGGTGCTGGTTCAACTGGAGGACAACATGTAGAAGAATGCAAATCAATCCTTTCCTATCTCCTTGTACAAAGCTCAAGTCCAAGTGAATAAAGGACCTTCACATAAAACCAGACACACTGAAACTAATAGAAGAGAAAGTGGGGAAGACCCTCGAATACCTAGGCACAGGGGAAAAGTTCCCGAATAGAACACCAATGGCCTATGCTCTAAGATCAAGAATTGACAAATGGGACTTCATAAAATTGCAAAGTTTCTGTAAGGCAAAGGACACTGTCAATAGGACAAAACGGCAACCAACAGATTGGGAAAAGATCTTTACCAATCCCACATCCGATAGAGGACTAATATCCAATATATACAAAGAACTCAAGAAATTAGACTCTAGGCAACCAAATAACCCTATTAAAAAATGGAGTAAGGAGCTAAACAAAGAATTCTCAACTGAGGAAATGCGAATGGCTGAGAAGCACCTAAAGAAATGTTCAGCATCCTTGGTCATCAGGGAAATGCAAATCAAAACAACCCTGAGATTCCACTTCACACCAGTCAGAATGGCTAAAATAAAAAACTCAGCTGATAGCAGATGCTGGTGAGGATGTGGAGAAAGAGGAACACTCCTCCATTGTTGGTGGGATTGCAAGATGGTGCAACCACTCTGGAAAACAGTCTGGTGGTTCCTCAGAAAATTGGACATATCACTACCTGAGGACCCAGCTATACCACTCCTGGGTATATATCCAGAAGATGCTCTAACACATAACAAGGACATATGCTCCACTATGTTCATAGCAGCTTTATTTATAATAGCCAGAAACTGGAAAGAACCCAGATGCCCTTCAACAGAGGAATGGATACAAAAAATGTGGTACATTTATACAATGGAATATTACTCAGCTATTAAAAACAATGAATTTGATAAATTCTTATATAAATGGATGGAACTAGAAAATATCATCCTGAGTGAAGTAACCCAATCACAAAAGAACATACATGGTATTCACTCACTGATTATTGGATTTTAGCCCAGAAGCCTGAAATACCCAAGATTCAACTCACAGACCACATAAAGCTCATGAAGAATGATTACCAAGTAGGGGGGGCTTCAGTTCTTCTTAGAAGGAGTAACAAAATACTCAAGGATGCAAATATGGAGACACAGTGCAGGACAGAAACCGAAGGAGAGACAGACCATTCCACCTGGATATCCATCCTATGTGCAGTCACCAAAGGTAGAGGTTGATGTGGATGTCAGGATGTACATGCTGACAGGAGCCTGATATAGCTGTCTCCTTAGAAGTCTGCAAGAGTCCGACATACTCAGAGGCAGAAGCCCACAGGTAACCATTAAACTGATCACGGGGTTCCCAATGGAGAAGACAGAGTGAAGGCTGAAGGAGTTGAGAGGATTCGAGACACCATGAGGAAAGCAACAATCCCAACCAACCAGAGCCCCAGGGTCTAAACCACCAGCCTGGGAGCGCTTAGGGAGGGACCCATGGCTCCAGCTATATATGCAAGGGAGCTATATATATAAGTGGGAGAAGAGATCCTTGGTCCCATGAAGGCTGGATGTCGTGGGGGGGGATACTCGAGGGTGGGGAGGTGAGGTACAGGGAGGGTGGGTGGGGGTACACCAATGTGGAGGCAGGAGGATGGGGGAAGGGATAGTGAGTTCCTGGGAGGGAAGGGGGGGAAATGGGGTAAGGGGAGAATATCTGAAATGTAAAAAAAAAAATTTCCAATAAAAAAAAAAAAAAACAAGGAAGGGAGAAAGACCCAGATCTGAAGGGTGCTAACTTAATTACCAGCTTTCCTAAAGACATAATTTCCTTTATTATAATATCCAAATTACTAAATCATTACCAGAAGCTTTTGTTCGGCACTGCTGTTAGCAAACAAGCACAAGCAAGGCAGAATCCAAGTGGAAGGCTCGACATTCCAGTCGTTAAGGTGAGTGCCCGAAAACCAGAGATTGACTGTCAACTTCTGTGATGAATGAAGTTTCGGAGCAGATGCCAGAGAAGAAGTAACCAGATAATCAGCTTTTCAATCCTCTTGCCTGCCTCCTCTTTCGAAGCTCTGTGTCTACAAGGTTCCAATCATTCCCTCATGCCAGGGATGCCTCTCACAGGAAGACCCATAGAGGAATAATGGAGTCTAGGCTGTAACCAAGAGTAACTGCAAAAGCTGGCTATAAAATGATACTGGGAAATGATGAAGTCAGATCATAGGACAGCTTTCAAAACAAGAATTGACTTAATAGGTGAATGAGATACAATTTGCGGACAGAAATTTGGAGGAAATAATTCTGTATGAGAACTCACCTTGGTACTGATGCAGAAGCGTGCTGGGGCACAGAAGGAGGTCAGCTTGCTATATTCTACTAAGTAGAAGAAAACAAATAAATATTAATGCTTCTTCAAAAAAAATCTTACATGAAAAACCTGTACTCCACAAAATTGGAAAATTTAAATTAAATGGATGATTTTCTTTTATAGTCCACTTATTGAAGTTATACCAAGTCAGGTAAACAAAATAAACATTCCTATAACATCTAAGGAAATTTAAGCAGTAACTATATATCTGCAACAAGAACAATAAAACAAAACAAACAAACAAAAAATAGTCAGGGTAGATGGTTTAGTTGCAAGAATTACTACCACGAACTTTCAAAGAAAAGAGTAAACCAATACTAACTCATACTATTCCACAAAAATACAAACAAAGAACACTTACAAAACTAGAACTCAGTTTCTATAACAGTCCAAGTCACCAAGATACTTAAACAAATGAACTCACTAATGAAATAGAATTTTCAGACAGTTTTCATTAAAAAATGCAAAATATCAATGATATTCAACCAAAATGGATAAAAATCAACTTAAGAGCAAAACAAATACACCCCTGTTTTAAAAAAAAAAAAACACTGATTAAGATGTTGAACAACCCTTTGATAAAATCAATCATGCCTTCATGTTAAAAGTCTTGGTGAAACCAGAGCCCCCAGGGTCTAAACCACCAGCCTGGGAGTGCTTAGGGAGGGACCCATGGCTCCAGCTATATATGCAAGGGAGCTATATATAAGTGGGAGAGAGATCCTTGGTCCCATGAAGGCTGGACATGGGGGGGGATACTCGAGGGTGGGGAGGTGAGGTACAGGGGAGGGTGGGTGGGGGTACACCAATGTGGAGACAGGAGGAGGGGGGAAGGGATAGTGAGTTCCCGGGAGGGATGGGGAAATGGGGTAAGGAGAGAAACATCTGAATGTAAAAAATTTTCCAATAAAAAATTTCCAATAAAAAAAAAAAAAAAGTCTTGGTGAAGCCGGGCGGTGGTGGCACACGCCTTTAATCCCAGCACTTGGGAGGCAGAGGCAGGCGGATCTCTGAGTTCAAGGCCAGCCTGGTCTACAGAGTGAGTTCCAGGCCAGCCAGGGCTACACAGAGAAACCCTGTCTCGAAAAACCAAAAAAAAAAAAAAAAAAAGTCTTGGTGAGGTCAGAGATACAAGGCTCATAACTACCAACAATAAAAACAATATACAACAAGCCAATAACCAATATCAAATTAAATGGAAAGAAAATTAGAATAATTCCACTAAAATCAAGGACAAGTCTCTCCATATATCTCCATATCTCCTTATCTCTTCAACATACAATTTGAAGTTCTAGCCAGAGCAATAAGACAACTAAAGGACATCAAATGAATACAAATTGGAAAATAATTCAAAGAATCATTATTCACAGATGATATGATAGTAGATATAACTGACACCCATGATTTTATCAGAGAATACCTATAGCTGATGAACATATTGGGCAAAGTTACTGGATACAAAATTAACAAAGAAAGAAACAAACAAACAAAAACAGTAACCTTCTTTACACAAATGATAAACAGGCTAAGCAAGAAGTCAGGCAAACAACACCATTCACAATAGATAAAAATGACATAAAATACCCAACTGTAACCAAGCAAGTGAAAGTCCTGTATGACAAGAACTTATAGTTGATGAAGAAAGAATTTTAAGAAGATGTAAGAAGATATCAGAAGACAAAAAGATCTCCCATGCTCATGGATGAGTAGAATTAACATAGTAAAAATGGCCATCTTACCAAATGAATCTATAGATTCAATGCAATTCCCATGAAAATTCCAACACAATTCTTCACAGAGCTTCAGAGAACAATTCTCAAATTTATATGGAAAATTAAACCTAAAAGAATCATGTTCAATAAAAGAACTTCTGAAGGTATCACAATCCGTGATCTCGTGTGGTATTCCAGAGCAATAGTAATAAAAGGCACACAGTATTGGTATAGAAACAGACAGTTTGATCAATGGATTGATTTGAAAACCCAGAAATATTCCTATAGACAATTGATTTTGACAAAGAAAACATACAATGGAAAAAATAAATGAATAGTGTTGGTCAAACTGGATGTCTGCATATAAAAGAATGCAAATAGATCCATATTTATTACACTGCACAAAACCAAAGCCCAAGTGTATCAAAGACCACAACATGAAATTGGATAAGCTAAATCTAAAAGAAAGTGGGGGAAAGCCTTGAACCCATTGGTACAGGAAACAACTAGCTGGAGAAGACACAATTGATTCAGGCTCTAAAACCAAAAATTGATCAACGGGAGCCCATGAAACTGAAAAGCTTCTGTAAGGCAAAGGACACTGTCAATAGGAGAAAATGACAGCTTACATATTGGGAAAATATCTTCACCAACCTTACATCTAACAAAGAGTTAATATCCAAAATATATAAAGAAATTAGATACAAACAACACCAAAATAAAACAATTAAAGATGGGGTACAGAGATAAACAAAGAATTCTCAACAGAGATATAACAAATGGCCAAGAACAACTTAAGGAAATTTTCAACATAGTTAGTCATCAGGAAAATGCAAACCAAACAACTCTGAGATTCCAATTTATACCCATCAGAATGTCTAAGAATAATAACTCAAGCAACAGCAAATGCCAGCATGGATGTGAAGCAAAGAGAACACTTCCTCATTGATGGTGTGTGTGTAAACTTGTACAATTACTTTGAAAATAAATTTGATATTTTCTCATAAAACTGGGACTAGTTCTACCTAAAGACCCAGGTATAACACCATAAACCAAAAGATGTTCCACCATACCGGTAGCAGGTGATCTTCCTAAGATGGTCGGCTTCAGATTAATCCATGACAGATTTTCTCTTATAGACAAGGACCTAAGAGAATTCATTTTAGGAAAGATTCCTGCTATTAATATTCTTTTCCTGTTATTATTAAACATATATAACAATCACTAGGTATTAGCCCACCCTATTTTTCTTTCTTTTTTTATTTTATTGGATATTTTATTTACATTTCAGATGTTATCCCCTTACCCCATTCCCCGCCCTGCCAAGGAACCCCCTATCCCATCCCCCTCCTCCTGCTTCTATGAGAATGTGCCCCCACCCAACCACCCACCCACTCCCACCTCCCACCTTCAAAATCCCCCACACTGGGCATCCAGCCTTCATGGGACCAAGGATCTCCTCTCCCACCTATGCCCAACAAGGCCATCCTCCCCTATATATACAGCTGGAGCCATGGATCCCTCCCTATGTCTTCTCAGGCTGGTGGTTTAGACACTGGGAGCTCTGGTTGGTTGGGATTGTTGCTCTCCCATGGGGCTGCAAACCCCTTCAGCTCCTTCAGTCTTCTCTCTAACCCCTCCCTTGGGAACCCCATGATCAATTCAATGGTTAGCTGTGAGCATTTGCCTCTGTATATGTCAGGCTCTGGCAGACCTCTAAGGAGACAGCTGTATCAGGCTCCTGTCAGCATGCACTTCCTGACATCCACATCAGTGTCTACCTTTGGTGACTGCACATGGGATGGATATCCAGGTGGAACAGTCTCCAAATGGCCCCTCCTTCAGTTTCTGTCCCACACTTTGTCTCCATATTTGCTTCCTTGAGTATTTTGTTACTCCTTCTAAGAAGGACCAAAGCACCCACACTTTGGTCTTCCTTCTTCATGAGCTTCATGTGGTCTGTGAGTTGCATCGTGGATATTGGGAGTTTCTGGGCTAATATCCAATTATCAGTGAGTGCATACCATGTGTGTTCTTTTGTGATTTGGTTACCTCACTCAGGATGATATTTTCTAGTTCCATCCATTTGCCTAAGAATTTCTCGAATTCATTGTTTTTAATAGCTGAGTTGTATAAATGTACACATTTTCTGTATCCCTCTGTTGAAGGACATCTAGGTTCTTTCCAGCATCTGGCTATTATAAATAAGGCTGCTATAAACATAGTGGAGCATATGTCCTTGTTGTATGTTGGAGCATCTTCTGGGTATATGCCCAGGAGTGGTGTAGCTGGGTCCTCAGGTAATGCTATGTCCAATTTTCTGAGGAACTGCCAGACTGATTTCCAGAGATTCTCTCTGGTTGCACCATCTTGCAATCCCACCAACAATGGAGGAGTGTTCCTCTTTCTCCACATCCTTGCCAGCATCTACTATCACCTGAGTTTTTGATCTTAGCCGTGGAATCTCAGGGTTGTTTTGATTTGTATTTCCCTGACGACTAAGGATGTTGAACATTCCTTTAGGTGCTTCTCAGCTATTTGATATTTCAAAGTTAAGAATTCTCTGTTTAGCTCTGTATATCATTTTTTAATGATTGGCAGGATTAATATAGTAAAAATGGCCATCTTGCCGAAAGCAATCTACAGATTCAATGCAATCCTCATTAAAATCCCAACTCAGTTCTTCACAGAGTTAGAAAGAGAAATTTCAAATTCATTTGGAATAACTAAAAACTCAGGATATCGAAAACTATTCTCAACAATTAAAGAACTTCTGGGGGAATCACCGTCCCTGACTTCAAGCTATACTACAGAGCAATAGTGATAAAAACTGCATAGTATTGATACAGAGACAGGCAGGAAGATCAATGGAATAGAATTAGCACACCCTTTTGAGCAGATCTCTAAAGATCTACGAAGATGTACTGTTTTGTAGTGATGTTATATAGACAAATAGATGACTTCTTAATTATATCAGTGATTATTAAGCACTTTTATAGTGAGACTGCTATTATGTCCTTTTCTAATAATCAAAACTGCATTTGAACTCTGCCAGTCTCCCAAATGTCACAGGTTAATTGCCTGATAGTAACCAGACTTTGTCCTACTCAGAGCACATTCCAATAGGTTTGTAAAACACTTAACCACTGGTCATAAAAGGAGACTAACAATTTATTATAGTTGCTAGGACAAAAGGTAAAATATTGACTGGGTTTATCTATACAAAACTTCACTAATAACTTAGTTATGGTTTTCAACCTTCAGTGAACCTGTGGAGCTATGACAGGTAATAGATGTTTAGCAAGATAATGAATTACTCCTAATGGATATTATGTAAACATTTACTGTTGTAAACTTCTATTTCAATTTTTGATTTGAATTTTTGTGTGAACTTGTGATGAACTTTTTAACATGTGATCATGTATTCTGAAAAATGTATAAGTATTGAAGACAAAGAGAGGAAGAGAAATTTTTCCCTCCGTGCCTGCCCCTTATGATCTTTCCACTTTTCCCCTTAGATATCTTTCATAGGAAACTTTTTTCGACTTAGTAATAAACACTATAATCACTTTTCAAACTGTCCCCTTTTCTTCCTGCGACTTATGACTAGCAGGCTGAAAGTTAGAGCTGCATAGTTTCTGCTAAGATAATACAAAGGCTATTTAATTAGTCTTTTGCTGCTTTAGAAAGAGGTGTTAAGTGCCAGAAACTGCAGTTTTTGGCCTCAGAGGATCACAGAAGACAGGTTAGCTGCAAGGTAACTTAGACTTGGATAAGTAAACTTTTTATTACTGTATAGCAATCCTAAATATCTCATAAGACAGAGTCTTACCCTCTGCAGACACTCTTCTCCCTCCACTGCCTCAAGAAGAACTGACAAGAAAGAAGAGCTCACCAGGGCTAGCCTCTGCCAATAGCAGCTTTATTCATAAATAACCAGAAACTGGAAACAACCAAGATGCCCCTCAACCAAGAATAGATAAAGAAAATGTGGTTTATTTATTCAATGGAAGAGTAATCATCAGTTATTAAAACCAAGGACATCATGAAATTTGCAGGTAGATCCATAGAACCAGAATATATCAGACTGAGTGAGGTAAACCACATGTAAAAGATATGCATGCTATGTACTTACTTATAAGTGGATATTAGCTATAAAGTACAGGATATCCAAGCTGGAATCCACAAACGCATACAAGATGAATAACAAGGAGGGCCCACAGAAGGATTCTTGAATCTCAACAGAAATAGAAATAAAATTTATATCAGTTGTGAATGGAGGAAGAGAATTAAATGGTAGAAGAGATGGGGAGATGTATGGGGTGGGGGATTAGATATAGGTAAGCAAGGAGAGAGGGCCAGGAAAGTGAATGAAATCAGTGGGGGAGAGGTCATGTGGGGACCATCTTTAAGATATCCAGAGACTTAGGATGAGGGAGACTCCAGTCTATGAGGATGAATCTAGCTGAGACTCCTAGCAGTAGCAGATATAGAGCCCAATTTGGCCATCACCTGTATCCAGGCAGGATGCTCAGTGTAGCAATAAGGATACTAACCCACCCATGAAAACTTCAAACCAAATTTGTCCTGCCTACAATAAGTACAGAATCAAAGATGAAGAAGAGACTGAGGGAATGACCAACCAATGTCTAGCCCAAACTTACTTCCATCAGAAGAGCAAGAAACAGTCCCTGACACTACTCATGATACTCTGTTCTGCTTGCATAACTATCCTCTTAGAGGCTCCACCTTACAGCTGACCCAAATAGATGAAGAGACTCACAGGCAGACATAATAATGAGTTAGGGAAGTCTTGTGGAAGAGTTATAGGGGAGGATTAAGGAACCTGGTGTGGATAGCAACTCCACAAGAAGATCAACAAATTCAACTAACTGGTATCCTTGAGGGCTCCCAGACACTGAACCACCAACCAAAGACTCCCAGCACATAAGTAGCAGACATGAAGATTAGTCTCCATATGGGTTCTCCAGTGACTGGAATGAGGGCTGCCCCTAAAGCTATAACCTGATTGTGGAATTTATTACCCAACATGGCTGCCTTGCTTGGCCTCAGTGAAAGAGTATATGCCTAGCCCTTCAAAGACTTTATGTGCCATGGTAGTGGCATATACATGATGTTCCCTACCATCTTAGAGGAAAATAGGAAGGAGTATGTGGGAGGAACTTTTGAGGAGGGATCAGGGGGGCAGCATTTTGGATGTAAATAAATAAATAAATATTATTATCAGACTGTGTTTCTCTATGTGACTCTCTCTGTGTACATATATGTATCTCTGTGTGTATGTGTGTGACTCTCTCTGTGTAAATATTTGGGTCTTTGTGTTTAACTGTGGGTATATCTGTGTTTATGTGAGACAGAGAGAAAAAGAGAGACAGAGAATGACAGAGAGAGAGAGAGAGAGAGAGAGAGAGAGAGAGAGAGAGAGAGAGAGAGACTGTGCTCATTTATACACCTGTCACAACATCACAAGGCAACAATCAGGAGTCATTTCTCTCCTGCCACATAGCTCCATAGATTGAACCTGAGTCACCAAGTTCAACCATCTTTACCTACTTTTCCATATGGATCAGCAAGTAAAAGATGGCTGAATATATATCAAAACTCATATTTGGTGGTATAGTACAATAGTTATTTCTTGAAGATAAGGGAACACAGAAGAGAGTGGAAAGGTGGAAATGTGATAATTATCTCTAGATCAATTCTACACTATTAATATGAGAAATTATCAATTATAACTCAATAAAACTGCTTTTACCTATGCCTGTGGATGAGGGGATCATAGACTCAATTGTCTCACTAAATGGACATGCTCTGATCACCAACTTACTATATAACTATGTTCATGATTACAGATTCTTTAATGTTGTCAGCTTTAGACAGAGAAAATTCTTTTTGGACTACACTTTCATCAGAGACTCAGTACTGGTCAAAGTGTTCTGAAAAAAATGACTTACATGGGACATCTATAGTACCCTCTTGAAGACTCAGGTAACATCACAGTAGAGGAGATTAAAAGAATATAAGAGGTGGAGGTAGGGGTGTAAAGCTGTGGAATTTGATTTTCTGGGAAGGACACAACTATGGGTCTCTGTTCCAACCTGCCTCTTGGGTGTGGAACACTTTGTTTAAGGAGGCAAAATGAGGGAAGTTTTGTAGGACCATGAAAGGCAGCCTGGTTCCTTGTTGAGCACATGCTGGAAACCCTGGTGACCTGAGGGACAGAAGGTGTTTTTGCCATGCTCCTGGACATCAGGTTCCTGAAATGAGGTCACAGCCCTCCATAGATTTGTGACCAGTAGTCATGAAAGGGCAATGCCTCAAGCCCCTCCACAGGTAGAGGATATGACCTGTGGTCACGTAGCATCAAGACAGATCTCCATTTTAATGAGGTACCTAAAGGCCAGAAGGGCTCAGCCAAATTAAGCCTTCCTTCCCAGACACTCCTTCCTGCAAAAGATATTTAACCTCAGGCCTGCCCCTGAGAAGTGGGGTGTGGTTTTTACTCATCCACTTTCCACCATGACAATAAAAGCCTTAAAACCATGGGCTGCCTCTTTTCATCGTGATCCGCTGTGGAAAGCAATGAAGCAGGCCTTCGCCTAAAGAACCTTGTCAAATCTCCCACAGAAGGCCTCTCAGCACTCCTAGACACGGCCTCCACCAAGCCAAGCCCCTGCTAACAAGCCAAGGACTCCATCCCTGCAGAATACAGCCAGAGCTCTCTCCCCTTTTCCTTCAGCCCCAAGCTAGATTCAGCCCGCAGGACCTCACTTCATTCTCAGGTCTTCTGTGGCTCCCAGTGCTGCCTGGATGCCCAAGAGCCTGAGAACCAAATGGTCCTGGCCTCCCTGCAGGCCCGGGGACTCCTGGGCCAGCTCCGGCTGTCCCTGGGACCTCAAACTGTGCTCCTCCACTCTCGGAGCAGTGTCCTGCAGCTTCCCATAGCCCAGCACCCACCCATACTGGCATGGGATAAGCACAGTCAAAACTCCTGAGTCCCGCCTCCCTGCACTGCCCAAGCCCCATGGCGGGGCAGCCTCAGGACCCCATTTAACATTACAGTTTGACTGTACTTATCCCATGAAACTACACTGGGGGTGGAAAAACAGTCCAAGATGAAGGGTGGGGGTGAAGCTGGGGTTCTCTGATTTTCAGGCCTCTAGTCGCTGCTGAAGAATCTCACAGAGAAGTCAAGAATGAAGTGTGGGGTTACATGGGCCTAAGTATAAAACCAGGATCAGTGGCTCCCAAACTCCTGGACATCCAGGTGTTGCTAAGTTACAAGGAGTTGGGAGAAGAGTGAGTGGCCTGCAGGCTGAGGATAGCATCTATCCCTAAGGTTGGAGTAAATGGGAGCTCCAGCTTCACTCAAAGGTGATTGTCCTACATTGGTAGTGGTTGTCTGGAAGCACAGAGAGGCCTTCTATGGGAGGATTAGGCTGTGTCTCTGTAGGGAATGGCCTTCTCCATGCATCCCCATGAAGATTTTTTTTTAAGATTTATTTATTTATTTTATGCATATAAGTACACCACCATTGCTCTCTTCAGACATACCAGAAGAAGGTACTAGACCCCATTAGAGATAGTTGTGAGCCACCATGTGGTTGCTGGGAATTGAAGACAGGACCTCTGGAAGAGCTGTCTGTGTTCTTAACTACTGAGCCATCTCTCCAGTCCCCATGAAGGTTCTTAATGAAAGAGACTGTCCATGTCCATCCATACTGCTTAATAATTATTCATTGTGGAAAATGGATGCATACCAACTTCTCAGGGTGAACCAGAAATTGAATAATTTTTGTGGAATTAAATATCCAGGAAGGGAAGCTTCTTGGCTAAACCTTCAGGGACTCTAGGTACCTCATTAACACGGAGAACTCTGTTTTGAGCTGCATAACCAACATGAGGAGTGTGGACATGTTCCACCCAGGAATCTCACAGGGAGCAGGGAGTTACCTACTGTCTCAGTCTGATGCCTGTTTGCTGGGAATTCAGATACACTCTACCATACCAAGTTTCCTGTCATGGCCCATTTTCCCAACTGAAGCTGTGATGGTCTCCACAAGATTGTCTTCCCAAGACTGGACACATCAATATTCCATTACAGAGTAAGAGGAGCTCCTGAGTCCTTACCTGAGTTGGATGGCAAGAAAGGAACGTGAAGCCTGATTGCATGTTCCTAAGAATCTAAAGGAAAGTAATGCTTACTTTATGAGGGAGCATCATTTTGCTCATTGGTATAACTACTAGTGAGATGTTCAAGCTCCTCTAACTAACCCTAGTTAAACTTATTCATTTACCTGGAAAGGGGGGACTGAAAATAGAAAGGAATTATTTGGAAAGAATCAGAGAATCAATGGGAGAAGGATGGGGATAAGTGATAGGAGGTAAATATTATTAAAATGCATTACATGCATGTGTGGAAATATATTGAAATCCAATATTATATATGATGTTCATGTGTGTGTCCTGAGTAGTTACTCACAGAGGTACTGGATGTTACAGGTAGTTGCAAACTGTCTGATGTGAGTACTGAGAATTGAACTTGGGTCTGCGGCAAGAGCAGTACAAGTACCCTCAACTGCTGAGTTTTTCATTATGGGCACAGGGATTCAGAATAATTTGCCAAAGTGAAGGCCTGATAAGTAATGAAGAATCAACTAATTTATAGCCTTCTGTGCTTCAAGGATTTGTTGACTGATTTTTGACAAATTATGAAGACTTCCTTGTTCACCAGCCACAGGCAATGTGGAACAAAGGCCGATAAACTATACCACATTTCTTGGAAGAATGTGTTAAGTATCATTGGAAAGAATTCAGTAGTGTAGAGCTAGTCTCAATTCCACAAAACCCAGCACTCTAACTGGAGAACTCCCTGCTGGGAGAAGAGATTCCTTAAAAATAAAGCAATCAGGGTACAGAAAATGACTATTAATATTTTGACATGTTCACGGATTAAAAAACATAAACAAAGCTAACATGTGTTGACCATTTCTTATGCACACCAGCCTTGTACTAAGGGTTTTACAAAGGCAAATTGTAAAAGACCTACAAGAAATGTGCATTTAATTATCTTATTTCACAGAGGAAGAAATGGAAATTCTGGAAACCTAGAGGTGTTGCTTATTTACGGAATGTGAGGTTGTAGTGCCCAGGAAGTGAATGTATAGTGCTACATCCCATATCCCAGGTGTCTGGTTGCATTAACTCCCACATCTGTGGCCTCAAAGAGCCCTAAAGTTTCTAAACACAGTACCTCATTTAGAGTTTTATTGCTCGGAAGGGTCACCATGACCATGGAAGCTCCTTTGTTTTCTAATTAAATAATTTTACTACACTCATATACATCCTTAAGGAATTTCCTTGTAATCAGAATTTATTATTCTAATTATAAACACATTCAATTTGTTTCTAATATGTTGTACAAAACAGTGCTCAGGAATAGAACACAGCTGCCCCTCATGTGTCACTTTCAGGTAATTCATGGTTTCTATTTAATTTAATTTTTTATTTATTCACTTTACATTCCACTCACTGTCCTACTCTGAGTCACCTCTCCCACAATCCTTCCCCATTCTCTCTGCATTTTTTCCTCTGAGCCAGTTATGGGCCCTCTCCGTATTCCTCCCCACCCTGGCACTACAAGTCTTTGTGAGGCAAGGTGCGTCTTCCCCACTGAGGCCTGTGACCTCTTTCTAAAAACTAGAGCTTGGATAACAAAAAGCTAGTGTCAACAAGAATAAATTTATGAAAGTTCCTTGGAAACTTACGAAAATTCTAGAAGCTAACAAGCTGTAATTGAATTGTTAGGTTTTTAATGTTCAACTTTAGAAACAAGGAACTTGTATGAATAGGAAGAGATTTTGATTATGATAGTGATAAGCCTTGGTACTTTACTGAAAGCAAAAGTAAGCAAGTTTTAGGAATCCTGATGTTCTTCTGTTCTTTACAGAACTGTAATAAAGAAAGGAATCATATTGAAACAGAGGTTCAAGACAGAGACACAGAAGAGGACATCTTGGTTCAGTGAACTGCTTACCTTCCTGAACATACTTGCCAGACCAGAACTTTACTGATAGACCACCCTTGAGTAATCAAAGGGGCTGCACAAAATTTTAAGAATCAAAGAAAATGGATGGTGGTCTTATGCCAAGTATAAAAGAAATATAGAGAAGGAAAGGAAGAATTAAATAAGGGTTAGAGATTGAACTTTGATAGAAAGCCAAGTTTGATACAATAGGTAGTAGGAAATGACTTTTAATCTATTAAGCTTATGCCAAACTGAAACACAATCAAATTCATATAGAGTCATCCTGTCAGGCATTCCTGCAACTGCAAGGAAGGAGATATTGTGTTGTTTTTTTTTTTTGTTTTTTTTTTTTAAAGTAAATGTCTTTCTTTCTTTTATTATTTATTTTTTTATTTATGAGTACACCGTTGCTCTCTTCAGATACACCAGAAGAGGGCATCAGATCTCATTACAGATGGTTGTGAGTCACCATGTCGTTACTGGGAACTGAACTCAGGTCCTCTGGAAGAACAGTTAGTGCTCTTAACCACTGAGCCATCTCTCCATCCCCATAAATGTCTTTTTTTTTTCTTCTTAATTTTATTTTCAGCAAATCAAAAAAATTTAAAAAGCATTCAAACAGAATAAAATGAAAAGAAACAAACAAGCAAAATACCAAGGGTCAGATATACTTATACAAGAATTCTATAGAGCCTTCAAACAAGCAATACTTTTTGAGTTATGTTTAAAAAAATTCAGAACCACAATAAGCTCCTTCACAAAGCAAATAATATTGAAATAGTGACATCAATTGTAAACCAACAAAAATATATAAATTATAGTCCAGTATCCCTATGAATATACATACAAAAATTCTCAATGAAGTAGTTGCAAACTGAATACAAGAGTATATAAAAAAAAATAATATTCCATGAGTAACTGAACAACTGTTTTTTTTTTTTAGAAGACCGTACTTCATATACAGGCTGCATGTTTTGGGATAGCCCCCACCAAATTTTTTAAAAACACAATATCTCGTGGAGCATACCTAGTTTACACAGATCTACCTCCATGAGATATTGTGTTTTTAAAAAATTTGATTTTATCATAATGTTAATGTTTAGTTCTCATAAAATTGCTGTTTGCTATCTTTGTTCCTCTTTCAATATTCTTATGCAATCAAGGAAGACTTTAGAAGAAAATGTATTTTGAAAAGCTGTGTAATCAATGAATAAAATTTCTGAGGAAATGGTTATATGTATAAATAAAGCCTGAAAGAGACAAAAGTTGTCACAGTACAAAAAGTCATACCGAGATTTGCTTCCGCCCTGTGCCATCTCATGAAAAAATGATGTACCCTGTCTGAACCTTCCTTCCTTTCACTGCTCTTGCATCCAGCTTTCTGCAGATCCTGCCCTCATCCAAGGTCACTGGCACTCTGTAGTACTGTTGGTATAAATATTATTACATATAAAATATGCTTCTAGCTCCCGGGGCTTTGAGGAAAAATCACTTCCAGAAAAATTTGAAATCTTGACAACTGCCATTTGTTTGTTTGTTTGTTTGTTTGTTTGTTTGGAGGGGAAAGCTGTAGCGTTGCAGTGGAACTCACAAGACAGCAAATATTTGGGAGGCTCTCTCCATTTACTCTATGGGCTCTGGAGATTAAGCTGAGATTGTTAAGTGTGGTGACAACTACCTTCACTCAAAGAGCCATTTCAACAGTACTCAAATTGCTTCCTACAAACTTGCAGGGGTTTTTATGTTCTGATAGAGAGCCTATGTATCTCTTCCATCTTATGGGGTGAGAAGGGTTTGAGATGCCGGTCTGCATCATATACACGCTTTTATAAAGGTCTATATCCACTTACCAGAGGGTAAGAAGATGAAGTCAAGATGAAAAGGGAAAACCTGAAGCCCAGTGTGGTGGTGCATGTCTGTCCTTAATCCCAGCTCGCCAGACGGCAAAGCAGTTGACAAATCCTGAGTTCAATGCCCCAAACAACTCTCTCCCACACAAACAATAAACATTGAAGCTGCACATGAACAGGCAGTCAGGCTCATCTCAGAATATTGTATCACTAGACAAAAAAAAAAAAATTGCTCCTTCAGGTGGACTCATCCACAAAGACCAAAATCGTCTTAGAAAAACTTGCTTCCGGTAAGATAGGATGTCACACTACATTCTTTCTTCCTTCACTGGCCACACCCAGGTTCCTGACCTGATTGGCTAGTTCATATTCACTTACTGCCCTGATTGGTTGATCCCCATTATCTATTTAAATTGCCATGCTTCTTTGTGGAATGTTTGGCAGATACTTGGCGACTAAGGTAGGATCTCTCAGAAGGATGCTTTAGACGAGTTAAACCAGGGCAGATAGAAAAACAGGAAGATGAGTTGGTGATGTAGTTCAGTGGTAGAGCATTCGTCTAGTATATGTGAGGCCCTAAATTCTAGTCCAAGCACCAAAAGAAAGAAAAGAAAAGCAGGTGACCTTCGTAGGCTAAGCCGTTCAATGTCTTCTGAGTACCTGGATATCTTTAGTTATGAGAGCTGACACAATGTTGCATCTCCCCGAAAGCCTAGACAAAATTGCCATGTAGTACAGTGAGAGTACTATGTTAATATTTATGAGGGAAACAATACTACCCCCAGCACAAGAAATCCCTAAATCAGCCAGATGCTCCTAGGTTTCCTCAGTGGTAGATGAGGAAATGGCCTGTGCCCAAGGCAG
This sequence comes from Mastomys natalensis, assembly GCA_021653895.1. Taxonomy (NCBI): domain Eukaryota; kingdom Metazoa; phylum Chordata; class Mammalia; order Rodentia; family Muridae; genus Mastomys; species Mastomys natalensis. The sequence goes on from JAJTUV010002868.1 coordinate 89,127, forward strand.
TGCTTTACTACATCAGATGATAAAGTGCCAAGTGTCTTGGTCTCCAAGGCCAGCCTTGGGTGCTCTAATTTCAAAGGAACTATATTTCCTCATCATGAATCATATCTAGTCCTGTTGCCCCACAGATTCTACTTGGCTTCATTCATATAATTTCCAGATAAACCCAGTAATAGACATTCATATGCATCCATTTCCTTATCAACCAAAATCCATCCTTTAGAGAGGTCACATCACCATTGTATCCTTGAATACCACATTCAAAACTGCACGTCATGGGGATGAACCATAGCATAATCCTATAAATATAAATATAAATAATATAAATATAATCCAGTCAACACTGAGGCAAGAAGATACCTTGAATCCAGGAGTTGGGGCCAGTCTCAAAGGCAAAAACAAAAGCCTACACATGTGCTGACACACATACATATAATGAAATATCACAGTGTGTACAAATATATAAGGACAATGTGCATGTGTGGTGTGTGTGTGTGTATGTGTGTGTGTGCGAGAGTGTGTGTGTGTGCACCCACGTGGGCATGCATGTGTGTGTGAGTGGGTGTGTGTACTAAATTTTTGAGTGGCCTGGGAAGAGAGCTCAATTGATAAACAGTAGCCCTGCAAACATGAGACCCAAGTTCAATCTCCAGCATTCTGGTTGAAGCCCAAACCTAAGAAAGAGAGCATCTTGACCTCTCAGCTCTGGAGTAGTGGAGACAGGTAGTTCCCTGGAACTCCCTAGCTAGCAAGTTCTATGTACCAGGGGAAAGTATTGTCCTTAAAAATTGAGGTGAATGCCTCCTGAGGCATGACACCTGAGATTGAACCCTGGCCTCCATGTACATGTGCATAAAAATGAACACATACACACACACATACACACACACACACACACACACTCATATACCTTATTTCTATTTTAAAATAAATAATATAATAATATGCTAAGATGCCTGGAAAGAAAAATCCCAACATTAAGAAATGAAACTATATTTTAAGTATGAAAACTCTTTCTGATTCTTTGTCCATTTATTTATTTGTTTTGTTGTTTGTTTGTTTGTTTGTTTATTCATTTATTTGGCTCTAGAAAAGTACGTTTTAACCTCTAAAAATATACTGCATATTTGTTCCACTACCTCAGGAAAAACACTTTTGGGTCACTGTTGTTCAACACCAAGCCCGACTTCCTAAGAACTACTTTTTCTGATTTTGTCTCTTGTTTTCTGAGCATATAATAGACCTGTATGTTTATGGGATACAGTGGGAAAATAAAATATGTACACAGTAGATTGTCATCAAATCGGGGTGATTAACACTGCCTGTCCTTAAACATTTACCTGGTCTCTCTACTTATAGACTTCTTCACTTCTCTCTTTAACAGTAAGCGATTGGTTATAAACCATGGCCATCTTACCTACTCATCACTTCTCTCCAACTGTTCTTTGGTAGTCATTATACTTTCTCCCTCTACAGGACTCCCTCTTCCTCAATGTATGAAATTAACATTCTTAAACTCTGGTGAGAATGTAGGGGACTGTTCCTTTCTGCCTGATACATCCAAAAAGATCTTTCTGTGTGTCCTTCTGTTCAGGACACATCCTGGAGGACTGGTAACATCAGTAGCTGACGTGCTTTGGAGACTCAAACACACCTCAGTCGTGTCATAGATTCCTAACCCAGATATGTCTATGCCCAGGCTCCCCTCCATGTAACTTCTCAGGGGACATATAAGTTATTATGGAAAATAGTAAAATTTAATTTCAGGTGATTGGCTGGTGCTGTCCTCCCCCTCAGGCTTAAGGTGCTCAAGCATACCTTGAAGATTGCATCCCCAGTGCCATGAAGAGAAAGTCTCATTCAGTGAACCTCAGAAAAACTAAACACAAGCCAGGGGAGACATGCAAGGTGAGGTGACCTTTGTGGGGCAGAGGAGTGGCCAGGGAATGCTATGGAGAATTAGATTTCTCAGTAGATGAATGCAGAGGCACTGTGGAGAAGCATCAGGTATATAGTAGGCCACACAATGTCAGAGGATCTTTCTCCAGAATCTCTGAACATAGCCGGTCTGTAACGTTATGCTACAATAATTTGGTGGCTTCCAAATTATTCCAAAATATCCTGTTCCTGAAGGTGGGAAGAGAGCAAGCAAACATCAATGAAACTCTTATCACATGCTAAGGAAGAGACTGGACAGTGCACAGCTTCTCTCTTTGCTCTCAAATCCACCCAGCAAGCACTTCTTCCAATTCCCAAGTGTAGCATGGAGGTCTAGAGCAGAGGACATGCTCTAGACTGAAGGGCACACATGCACAGCAGATTTGCTGCCAGACTGAAATTTTCTTCCTTTTCTAGGCCTTCAAGGATATTTCCAAATACTTCTCCAAGGAAGAGTGGGCAAAGCTGAGCCATTCAGAGAAGATCACATATGTGTATATGAAAAGAAACTATGCCACCATGACTAATCTAGGTAAGAGTGAGTTCTGGGGTCAGACAAGCCTGAATGTCCTACAGGCCCTCTCTGTACTATGGCTTCTCAGCCTCTTACTATGATTCTCTTCTTCAGGAGAAATGCCAAGGCAACTGCTGAACATCCTGTTCATTTTTATCTTGTGCATGGCTGAGGGCAGGAAACAGCTACTATAGCACACATTCCTGTAGCCTGAATTTTCTCTCCAGAAGGCCTTTATTCAGATGGACAGTGTAGTCTTATGTTCTCCCAGAACCAGCCCCTTTCATTACTCTTCTCAGTTATGTGATAAGGAAGAAACATTTTGCTTCTTTCTAGGCCTCAGAGCCCATCTCCCAGATTTCATGGAATCTAAGAAAAAGGTCACACAATCTGTGCTCAGTGATTCTGATGAAGTTTCCAGCCATGAGAGTCAAGGTGAGTAGACATGGAGGAGCTGTGTACATGAAAACTTTTTAGTCAAGTACCAGTGAGAGATACAGATAAATCTTCTATCCCTCAGGTCAGTGCTGAGGGAATAGTGATGTCAAAAAGTATATGGACACCACAAAAAAAATTTAAATGTGCAAAAGGAGAATGTATATTTTCTTTGAAAGTAGGTAAACAGTAAATATTTAGATGATTGAGTGGAACTGGAGGGAGGGTGAGATTGGTAAGAGGAGAATAGATAGCTTCTGTTGTGGCTGGTTTGTTTAAAGACATCAGAGAGATATGAAGTACTTTGAGAGCTAATGTTGAGCTTCATCTGGACCTGGTACAAATTTCTATCAGTGTCTATGGTTGAAATACTTCTTTTTTAAAGCTATGTATTTCTTGAAAAATGCTGTTCATGAATCACAGTGTAAGTAACTATAATTTTACACAATAAAGTCTATCTAAACCTTCAGGATCAGTATCATAACAGTGCATACTCAAATTAAATAAAGGAAAATGCTACACATTATTAGATCAAGATATATTAATGAAATACATTTTTTACTCTCAACTGAATTTTATTCTATATGTTCATCCCGGAAAGGAGTTGTCTTTTTATGTGTTCAGAAAGACAGTCTATATCCTTTCCATGCCTAACTAGAGGCAGAGACTGGAGGCAAACAAACATGCCTAGCACAGAATAGTATTAGATCATTTTCCTACTCTACACACATGACACATACAGAGACACACAGATGAATACATCTATTTCTCACTGGTTAAGAAAGAGAATATAGGTGAAAAAAGAAACAAGGACAGTAGTATGAAATTTTTAAGATTGGGCCTCATGCTACAGCTCCCAGCTGGTCTCAGACTTAAGGTAGTTCCCTTGACTTAGCTTCCTGAATGCCTAGATCTACCCTTGAGCCACTATGTGAGCTTTAATTGCACAGGCCTTGTGTATCTGATTAGCACACATAATCATCAACAATGTGGCCAAATGTGTTCCCTAGCTCTTCTTTTCTGGCTTCTCAACTCTAAAAAGAAAAAGGAAAAAGGAAAGAAGGAAGGAAAGAAAGAAAGAAGGAAAGAAGGAAAGAAAGAGAGAAAGGGGATAAAGAAAAGCCATAAAATATCTCCATTAGCCCTCTAACTCTGAAGTTAAGCTGGTCAGATTCCATAGGCTACCGCAATAAATATAATAGATTCACAAATGGGGAGCTTGATCTCTGCAAGGTGGTTTTGTTGATGCCACTTTTTTCTTTCAAGTTTTACTGGAAATTTTCAGCACCTCTGAGCTAAATCACCAATCCTTCCTCATTCATTTTGTTCCCCATAGTAAACTAGTTAAGTGCCTCACAGCAGACAGTGTCTCAGGGAATATATGCACTCTCAGGTACATGCTGGATAAAATAGGTTACAAAGGAAGTTTCCTATTGAATTGGCCTTTGGATCTGCTATCTTGGTCTGTCTGTGTCAGGAGATATTAAAAACAAGTGCTTGACAAAAAGCTCATGGACATGTGTGAGGTTCAAGCCCTATACTTTCTGGCCAAACAAAAGCCTTAAATCCTCCCAGCACCCAGCTCTCATGTACTAACCCTTCCCAATCTCAGGACTTAGAAGCTCAGTGAGCATCTGGAGCCATCGGTTAAGGGAAAGGAAGAAGCCAGTGATATATGAAGAAATCAGTGACCCAGAAGAAGAAGAGGAAGAAGGAGAAAGAGGAGAAAAAGAAGGAGAAGAAGGAGAAAGAGAAGAAGATTCGAACTGTAAGTGACCCTGTGACACATTTTGTACACCCTGGGTTATATACATTTCTCACATAATATGGGATCCCACAGGGTCACAAGAACCTGCCGATCATTCACTTGTAGTCCTCTGTGGTGCAACATAATGGCTGAATGCAATATCCTGACCCGACCTGCGGGTCTGGTTATTCGTGGGTTGTCAAGGTGGACCTTCACCTGCAAAAATAGACATGGGAGGGGAGAGAAAACGGAGACCATGCAGCAATAACTTTTGTCACGGTCTCGGTTTAATGCAGGGGTAGCTTACAATATATAGTCTTCAGCGAGGGAGAAAGGGGGACAAGGAACGGGCGGGGATTCCATTAACTCTTGGTCCGGCAGAGCACTCTGAGGTTTGCCCCGGGATGTCCTGGGGCAACGGTTCTTTATGAACAGGAAATCCTTTCTTAGTTGTAGGTCCGGTTTTCCCAAAAGAGGCAGTTTATTGCCCTAGACCATCTCCTTATTACCCTAGACCATCCTACTGTCTTAACCAACTCCCAGGAAATGCCAGACGTTCCAGAGAGAACGTCCTTACTGACTAATCCTTCCGGAACAGTGGGCAATTTCCTGAGGCTCTCTTGGAACAGCAGGTAGCTTCCTGAGTTTGGCTCCCGACATCTTCTCCCTTTTAACAATTTTAAATGAGGCTGGCAGGTGAATGTAGACATTAAGAAATCTCATCTACAGATGAGTGGGCATTGACCAGAGGGGAAAAGCAGTGACCTGATCCTCCCAGTATAATTTGTAATGGTGTCTTTTTGAGGAGGAGAGGATTATTTGTCTCCTGAGCCACATAGGATATCAAGTTTCCTAGCTGGCTGTTTTGAGACACAAGAAATCAACACCAACCTCTATGCAACCAGGTGTGCATTTCGGAGGGACTCAGAATCGGACAATTTTGGGTCATCCCCCTGCAGGTACCTTATCACACACCCCTGCAGGTACACACGTTGTGTTCGCTGCCATGCCGAACCAACGTGCATAGATCTGAGTTCTATGCAGCTCCTAAAGGAGATATGTCATCACAAGACTCAGCCATGCCTCTATCAGCCAAATCAAGTCTATGATAATGTACTTGTAGGGGTTTAGATGCCATGGAGTCAAATTTACAAAGCCAGTGAGCCTGTTAAAGGCCTAAGGGCCAAAAGCCAAAATGAGAAGGAACTTACCACAGAGCCCAGGATGGAAGGGACAAGGGTGCTAAGCCTAGGAGAGGCAGAGGAACCACTTTTTCTTGTTCTCGATGTTTTCTAATCTCTCTCCATCTTGGCCATACTGTCTCTAACTACCCTAGTGTGGTTAGTATAAAAACAGCATTCCTCCTTGGGGGCGGCACAGAGCCCCCTTGCTGAAGGAAAAGCAGATGAGGGGTTTTTCCAGATTAGTGATGCCAATCTCTTGCTGTTCGGTGTCGAGAGCCCTCAAGGTTCTGAGTAGTACAAATCCTGAGGCCTGCATCAGGATCAAGGCCTCCAACAGCATACACCACAGATGGCTTTTTTATCTGGAAAGGAAAAAAAAGGGAATTCTCAGGGAGATCTCTCTTCCCTGGATCTCAATTGTTATCCATTTTATCTACAATTGGGTCTGGCTTTGTGGAGGTATCTGCTTCTTTCACCAATCTTTCTGGCAGCCATCTAGCCGCGCCTTCTCTGGTATCAAATAGGCATATTGATCCTTGGCCCCATATGAGAACTGAATCTGGGCGTCCCATTTTTTGTCTCAGGGTGCCAGAGGTGATCGACAGCAGATTTGCCATGAGTGTCCAATTTTAGAAAATGGAGAACATTTCTAGGAGAACCCATCTGGTGGTATAACTCCTGTCTTTTGTTTTTTATTTAAAGCCAATTTTTAGAGTTCCTTAAAATCAGGGCAAAAGGCACCAGTAGCTGCTCTTCCCAGACTCAAAGTGTTATGAAGATATTATTTTAAAGTTCCATGATACCTGTTTCACAATACCTTGTCCTTGAGGATTATAAGGAATCTTTGTAATATGGGTAATATTAAATTGTCAAGAAACTTCTCAAATGTCTGACTGCAATAGCCAGTTCCATATTTTATTTTAATTTGATATGGAACACCAAGTATAAAAGATAATATAGGCAATAACTAACTACACTTTTAGTTGCTTCTCCTGCTAAAGCAGTTGCAACTAGAAAGCCTGAAACAGTGACAAGCCACATGTACATGTTTTAATTTTCCAAAATCAGAAAGGAATAACATCTACTTACCATAATTGATTAGGCATAAGTCCTCAAGTATTAACACCATTATGAAAAAAATTGAGGACACTAAAAACAAATTCTTTGTAATTTGACTTATATACTCTCTAAAAAAATCAAATTGTTGTCTCAAGCTATTATTATTAAACATATGTAACAATCACCAAGCAACACCACACTCTCCTGGAGCAGATCTCCGCAGATCCACAAAGATGCGCTATCCTGTGGTGATGCCATTTAATAGATGACTTTTTAAATCTTAATGATGATCTTATAAATTTTTTTAAAATTATATCTATGACTATTAAGCTCTTTTATAATGAGACCGTTACTAAGTCTTTTTCTGATAGTCAAAACTGTAATAAGAATTCTGTCAGTCTCTCAAATAACATCAGTTAATTGTTCTTAGATAATAACCAAACCTTTTTCCTCTCAGAGCACATTTTAAAAGGTAATAAAACAATTTGTCAAAGATCATTAAAGGGAACCAACGATTTTCCATAGGTGTTAGCATGGAAAATAAAATATTGTCTGGGCTCATCTACACAAATTTTTAATGATAACCCAGGTAGAGTTTTAAGCCCTTAGTGAACCTGTGGAGCCACACAGGTAATGGATGTTTAGCCACACAATTACTTTTAATAAATTTGTATATAAACACCCTCTATTATAAACTTCTACTTCAATTCATGATCTAGTCCTTGGTGTGAACTTGTAATAAACTCTATAACATGTGATCATTTACTCTAAAAAATATACGAATACTGAGGACAAAAGGATAAGAGGGCAAATATAATGGAGAGATAAAATAGAACTCTTTGTCTTTTTCTCACTTAGGATAGTATATAAAATAGAACCTTTTTCCTTTTCTCAAATAAAATAGAAGTTTTCTTTGTACTTTTTCTTTAGATAGCTTTCATAGGAAACTTTTTTACATTTAATAATAAACTCTTTAATAATTTATTTAAGTGGCCTCAGACTTGTAGACATAAGTCAGAGCCCAGCAGTTTTTTGCCAAGACAAAAGTCAAAGCTTTGACTGTTTTTAGAATGAGGTGCTAAGTGCCAAAAACTGTAGTTTCTGGTCTCAGGGATCACAAAAGGCAGATCAGCCACAGTGGCACAGCAATCTAGATAGACAAATTTTTATTATATAGTAACCCCAATGTAAAGACCAAAATTGCATGGCCAATTGTTTTTGTAAGGTCTGTAATTTATCTCATATACAAATTTGTTATGGCATTTTTCTGGGGTCCAGGCAATCTAGTATGAGCTCTTAAATGTCTTATAAAGTTAAGGAAAAGTACATGTTTCTTAAATTAAGCTGTATTTGTAAAATTTGAGAGTTAGCAATATGTAAAAAAGGAACAATTTTAAGCAATTATAAACTATGAGTTATATATATTGGCTATGAGCATATAAAATGAAAGCTTGATTTTCCAGCAATTCAAACAGTGGCTACAGCACGTAACCCAATTGTTTGTGCTGACGCAGGGGAAAGCTTAAGAATAGGAAATATAAGAGCATGCATAGAGCAAAACTGTAACAACTTGTCTTATGATAATGATTATCAAATTTGCCTAAAAAGTTTGCCATGTAATAAGCCAAATATTCTTCAATAACCAACTTAATTTCTATTTGGAATAAGGAATAAACATTTTATCTAAAATACTTTCAGGATCCTATCTTACAATCCTGTATTAACACTGCAATAGTTTCATAATAGGATGTTCAAACTTTACTTGCAGATGAAGAAAGATGAATCCACATTAACGGTTTTCTCTTGCCAAACGGCTGCTGTGAGCACATGAGTAGCAATAACTCAAACAGCCAACAATCTATCATACCCTATATGATGTATCTGTTGATAACTAACAGCTTACTCTATTTTCAGCAAAGCTGTTTCTCCTTCATCAGTTAATTGTCAAGGGGAATTAGGAATTGCATCTCCCTTGAGAATATCAAACAGAGGTTTAAGTTCTATTATGGTAAGCTTAAGGTGAGGTTTTAGCCAATTAAAATCTCTCAACAACTTTTTAAAAATCATTAAAAGTAAGTCCTTTTTTTGTATGTACACCTACAAGCTAGAAGAGGGCACTAGATCCCATTACAGATGGTTGTGAGCCACCATGTGGTTGTTGGGAATTGAACTCTGGACCTCTGGAAGAACAGCCAGTGTTCCTAACCCTGAGCTTCTCTCCAGCCCCAATTATCCATTCTTATTGGAATTTTCTGTGTCATAATTTGTTTAAAATATAACTGAGGTCCCAAATATTGAAAAGATATTGCCTTTGAATCTTTTCTGGAGTAACAAGCACTCTAAATACACTGAGATTCAAAGGCTTAACTTTTTGTATTAAAGCAAACAAATTTTATCGCTTCATGGGCTCTCAAAAACTACAAGCAAATTCACTTAGTTAAACCTCTCACCTTTACCAGGATGTAAATCTAAATCTAAATAAGTCTAAATCTAAGTCTAAGGCTAAGGCTAAGGCTAAATCTAAAGCTAAATCTATAATAATTCTATATGCATCCTGGAATGGCCACTGGAGTAGGCAAGTCAGGCTGTAATGCCCCACATGTTTTATAAATCCTAAATCTGAACTTTGGTTTGGATTAATGGAATAACCAATTGCTTGTAGCTGAGTAAGAGTATCAGATAAGGCCAAGTTCAAGGCCAGTCTTGTCTTCTCTTACTCTTTGAACAATTTTTAGCAGCACAGCTATGCCATGGAGGGAAGCAGGCTTAATTTTAATTTCTCAGCTAATCATTTTATAACTACTGGACCATAAACTGTCTGTTGCGAATGTCTTTGAGGCTGAATCTGACCTTTTCCTCCCCAAGGAAGAAGCAAGGCAATAAAACAAATTCTCAACTCCCTGTCAATTGTGTTAGGAACCTTTCCCATTCAGGATGCTGCAGCCTTCCAAATCCCAGGTCAGCTCTTAATGTACAGGCCACACCTTCCTCTAACCAAGGAACTTGGAGACCATTGAGACAGTCACTGAGTTCTTAGCAGAGGCTTTGTTTGGGGAGCATGGACTCCAAGTTCTTGCAAAACAGGAGCACACATGCTTGCAGTGACAGTTCTCCCTGGTACTTTCTTTTTTTCCCTGCCTCTCTGTCTCAGATAGGAGGAAGAACCCCTGGTGTGAAGAAGAACAGCATAGGCCCCTCAAGATTATGGGCACAACTCTAAAATCCTAAGCATCAAAAAGAAAAATTCTCATCAGGGAAAGTTAAGCATCATTGTACCTTCTAAGTGCCAAGGACTGCCTTGAACATTGGTCCTACTGTGTGTCAAATTAGCATTGTTCCTTTTGTGTATTCTTCTCTTAGCATTGACTGTATTGGATTTTTACTCCATAAGCACTTTTCTTAATGTGTCCATGTACATCTCTTAACATTGCTCTTGTTGTTTCAAGCACTGTGTTACCATGGTTCTTGCTTTTTACCAGTTCATTAGCATTCTTCTTTACAAGAACTCTTTAGGCATCTTACTACATATATTCTACAAGCATTATCTTTATTAATTGTGAACCATAAGTAGTGCTCCTATTTTGTCTGAACCACTCTCATAACACTACTGTTACAATATATCCTGAATTACTTTAGCATTATTTTTATTGTGGTAAGCACTCTGTATAGTGTTACCATCATGTTGAGAAATAAAACTTATTGATGCATACTTCTGTGTGTCTCCACACTTATTTTATGAAACAAGCATTGGCAGTCCTCTGCACAGAGAAAGACTACTCTTGTCTCACATATAATGGGACTGTTAATGGAAGTCAGATGTGTTTAAGCCTGTTCTTTTTTTTCTGCATTTGCATCCATAGAGGTTGTTACTGTGGGCATCTGTGATTACCAGCTTTGCCTTACCACAAATGAGTCTGAGAAAAATTCTTTTCAAGTTTCCTGTCTGATGTAATCCTCATACTTTAAAGGCCCATATTTATGTACCCAAGCTCAGTCACTATCCAGAGACATTTGCACTATTGACTCTTCTTACTTTTGTTTACACATATTAGAGATGTTAAGGACAAACTTTAGAGACAAGTTTGCCAAAACAAAGTTCTCATTCTTTCAAAAAACCACCTGATGTGTAGTGTGATGGCTTAGAGACATGGGGATGTGTTGGGATAGACAAATACAAGTGCCCAAGTGGGGGTGGTACCTAGCAGATCTTTCATCCTGCCCTAGATGAGGGCTAGAGACCCTGAAGGATCTGAGTCATCTTGCTACAACTCCTGGACACATCCATTATCTGGAGGATAGGAGGTGATGCTGACTTTAGGTCTCACTTGGTTGATAGGAACATTTAAAAGAGGTACAAATGATAGGGGAGGGAATATTAAATGTGTCTAGGTTATGGTCCTAATACCTGGATTGGTTATCATTTTCCAAAATAAAGAGTCCTCAGTGAGAGGGAATGCAGTAAAGGAAGGTCAAGAGTGTTTTGGGGAGTGAGGTAGTGGTGAGAGAGAGCTAGGTAAGGTGTGCAGAAGAGAGTTGACAGAGAAGCAAGCAAGAGCTATGAAAACTACATGCTGTCATTTTATTCTCCAGGAGAATACAAAGAGACCACATAGAAAATACACAAGGATGATTTGCTTTGGTTTTCTTTGAAAAGAAGGAATTCAAAGATTGTCTGACACATGAGACATTCATAGAAAGAGTGCCTCAAAGTTATTGATTCATTACAGAAAATGTATTTTAAAATAATGTTGGGGTGTATATAAGGAATGAGAGTACATCTCTGTGTAATCAATTCACATCTCCAACCATGTAGCCCGCAGAGATTTACTCAGTAGTTAGGCTTAGTCAAGAGTTCCTTTACCCACAGGTAAACCCCAGTAAATATTTTTATAATGTTCTTTCTCTAGTGTTGAAGAACCCTACCCCATTCTCTCTTTCCCTTTTCTCCCATTCACTCCTTTACTGCCTCTTCCCAGGTAACAGATGCAAATTCTGTGAGCTGGGAATGCTGGTTCCACATTTCCCAACACCCAGCCTCCTTCCCTCAGAGTGTCCAACTGTGGACAGAAAGGATGTAATGAGAGGAAACCAGGACTACTAGTTTACTTGGAAATAATCTCTCTCTCCTCTTCTCTCTCTCTCCTCTCTCTCTCTCTCTCTCTCTCTCTCTCTGTCTCTGTCTCTTTCTCTCTCTGTGTGTGTGTGTGTGTTAGTGCACGTGCACACACACTCCAGGAGATGTGTTTCATGGTCTTCTATATGCCACACCAGTGTTCTACTATTGAGCTCAACTCTGTCAGATAGTAACCTCATCACTCAGAACAAATGTATGAGAAAATAAATTCGAGGGAAAAGCCTTGTTTGGGGGAGTGGGGCTCAGTGTTTAAGACAGTTCAGTTCAAACTTTCATTTCCCATGAACTTGGGCTGAACAGAATGTGGCAGTAGGACATTCCAAAGAGTTTTCTTCCATTTTTCATGGATGGTAAGGAGAAAAAAAAGAAAGAACATGAAAGTGTCAGGGTGAGATCTAGTTCCAAGTAAATCCCACAGTGACTAAGATTCTTTCAAAGACCTCATCACTTTCTTTTTACCACCTATGAAATACGACTTCATTTTATGAACTCATGATATTCATGCATTGATTTGGGCCAAGTACTCAAAATTTCATTATCTCTGGGATAGTCCATATATGTGTGTGTGGGGTGTGTGTGTGTGTGTGTGTGTGTGTGTGTATACATATGTATATTCATGTACACACACATATACACATAGACACACAGAGAGATGACGTCTGTAACTCCTGTGCGTTTTATGAATCTAATAAAGTTTACAGTAAAATAAACCAGCATATATACATATTTGAATATCCATAGTCATTTTAATTTCTGAGCCTGGTTTCATTAAATGGTTCAGACTACATCAGGATCCCCATCTGCTTCCAACAGTCTTTTCCTCAATATGCCTTATCCAGTCCTCATCAGAGAGGCTTTGCATGGCAGTAGATGGGAAGAGATGCAGAGACCCACAGCCAGACATTATAGGGAGAGAGTACTTAAATTGGAGCTCTCCATTTAAACCCCTCCCCTCAGAGCTTAGGGAATCTTACAGAAGAGGAAGCAGAAAGATTGTAAGTGCCAGAGGGGATGGAGGAGGCCAGGGACCAAGTTCCTCTGAATCAACTACGCAAAGCACATATGAGCTTACAGAGAGTGAAACAGCAAACGTGGGGCCTACATGAGCCTGCCCCAGGTCCTCTGCATAAATATTATAGCCATTAGCTTGATGTTTTTATGAGATTCCTCACTGTGAGAACAAGTGGGTCTCATACTCTTGTGCCTGCACTTGGGAAACTTTTCCTCCTGTCGAGTTTCCATGTCTAACTTCAATATAATAGGTTTTGCTTCAATTTATTATATTTTATTTCATCATGTTTGGTTGATAATTCTTTAAAACCTGTTCTTGTATAATGAGAGACAGAAAAGAAATGGATCTGGAGGGGAGGGAAGATGGAGGAAAAGTTAGAGTAGAGGAATTGGAAAGTAAAATCAGGATATATTATGGAGAAAATAATCTATGTTTAATGAAATTTTTAAAAAAGGAATAAAAAACTACCCCCAATTTTCTTTTATATCATGAAATACTTTTCTTTTCCCCCCAACTGTGATTGATTGTTTTGCTGGCTATAGTAGTCTGGACTCTCTGAACCTGTATAACATCCATCCAGATCCTTTCAAAAACACTACTGAAAAGTCAGGTGTTATTGTAATGAGCCTCCTTTAATATGTGTGCTGGTCTTTTCCCTATGGCTTTTCATATTCTTTTGCGGTTTTGTACTTTTATCTGTTGGGCCCCCAAGGGGTGACCCACTCTAGTCCGGATTGGCGCTCACCCAATAACTCAAGAGACGGTCAGGATGCAATCAGCAAAGGTAGTTTAATAGCATGGGCCCATGGATCGAATTACACCTCACGCAGGAGGCTGAAAATTCGATCCAGACCCTAGAAAATTTGGGATTTTTATATGCTGGGGAAGGGGTGAGCGGGGAAACTTGGCGTGGTTACATATGATTGGATACTTTAAACATAATCATAAAACTTCACACGGGGGGTGGGAGGGAGTGAGGAGAAAAACACCAGGCGGCCTATTACCCACCTGGGTATGTTTAGACTGTTTGGATTTGTCCTTGCATGTTCATATTTTTTTCTCGTTTGTGGTCACCTTGCCCCCAGAGGAGCTCAAAATATTATTATTATTATTATTATTATTATTATTATTATTATTGATAAGTTAAATAAGTTGTTAGTGGTTTTGCTGACCCTGAATTTCTGTGTTTGTGTCAAAAGATGTTTTTAATTTTTATTCTCACTTATCATTTTGAGTATTATGAGTCATGGAGGACTCCTTTTCTGACCCTGTATGTTTGTAGTTGTATTAGTCAGGGTTCTCTAGAGTGACAGAACTTATGAATGTCTCTCAATATTGAGGGGATTTATTGTGATGTCTGTAGTCCAACTAACAACAATGGTCAGCTGTGGATGGGAAATCCAAGAATCTAGCAGTTGCTCAGTCCCACAAGGCTAGTTATTTCAGCTGGTCTTCTGTAGATGCAGATTCCAACAGATGTGCTGGCATGTAAGTGCAAGCAGGTGAAGAAGAGTGAATCTTTCTTCTTCCAATGTTCTTGTGTAGGCCTCTAGCAGAAGGTGTGGCCCAGATTAAAGTTGTGTACCGCCACACCTGAATGTGGAACTTGCTTTGTTTCAGGCTGACCTTGAACTCAGAGATTTGTTGCCTCAATATCCTGGGATTAAAGGCATGTACTACCTTGCCTGAGGCTAAGCTTTTCATGGCTACTGTGCATCAAGATCTCCAAGATCCAGGTCAGAAACTTGTGTCTTCCAGCCTCAGAATCTGGATCATAAGTGAACCCTCCAATTCTGGATTGTAGTTCATTTCCGATATAATCAAGTTGACAACCAGAAAAAGCCATTACAGTAGTTTTATGTTTCTTGTATATTGATTGACATCTGTTTCTTTAGTTTGGGGGAGGTTTCTTCCATGATCTTATTGAAGATCTAGTCTATGCCATTGACCTGGATTTCTTCTCCCTCATCTATGCCTATATTTTGAAGGACCAGTTTTCTCATAGTATTCCACATTTCCTGTAGGTTCTTTCTCATTTGTCCTGCTTGTTTTTAAATTTCTTGCTTATTTAGAAGATACTCTTATTTTCTTCTAGTATCAATGTCCTGTCTTCTGCTTATGAAGCTTTCCTATGGGTTTTCTAGTTTTGTTGGGTGTTTAAATTCCATGGTCATTTCAGCTTCACTGAGTTCTCTACAGGGTTTCTATCTTGTCTGAATTGCAGTAAGGATAGATCCTGCTTGGATGCAGAGTTTAGATGTAGCATTGTAGAAGACTTCATGTTAGCAGTAGAGTAGTTTTTGGCAGAAGCCAAGAGATTGGCTGCAGCTCAGATATGGGTGGCCACACTAGTGAGGGTACTAGATATGAGACCTGCATTTAAAAAGATCTGGTTTAAATGGCCCATAGAGGGGAGAGTCAAGCAGAGTCATTGAGCTCCACCCTGGAAGAAGGTAACAAGTAAGTGGCTGAATTTATTTATTTATTTATTCATTCATTCATTCACTCATTCTTCTCACAGAGTTTGTTTCTATGTCTATGAACAAACTTTAAAATATATTAGTTTGAACTTCAAGTACTATATTAAGGAGACAGGGAGAGAATGGACATCCTTGTCTTATCCCTGGTTTTGTAGAATTGCTTTAAGTTTATCTCCTTTAATTTGAAGTTGGCTACTGGTCTAATTATATTGTCTTTGTTGTGTCCCACAAGAATACTTGCTCAGCTATGTTTATAGCAGATTTATTCTTAATAGCCCGAAACTGGACAAAACTAGTGAGATACCCTCACTAGTGTGGCCACCCATATCTGAGCTGCAGCCAATCTCTTGGCTTCTGCCAAAACTACTCTACTGCTAACATGAAGTCTTCTACAATGCTACATCTAAACTCTGCATCCAAGCAGGATCTATCCTTTCTGCAATTCAGACAAGATAGAAACCCTGTAGAGAACTCAGTGAAGCTGAAATGACCATGGAATTTAAACACCTTAACCAAAGAATAGATAAAGAAAATGTGGTTCATTTACACTAGGAACTACTACTCTACTCGGCTATTTAAGTCAAGGACATCATGAATTTTGCAGTCTAATGGATGGAATTAGAAAATATTCTGAATGAGGTAACGCACATTCAAAATGTCATGCATGTATGTACTCATTTATAAGTAGATATTAGACATAAGGCACAGGACAAGCTTGCTATAATCCACAGACCCAAAGGAGCCAAATAACAAGGAGGCCCAAAAGAGTATGTCTGAATCTTTCTCAGAGAGGAAATAAAATAAATATTAGAGGTGGATGGAGGGAGGGCAACAGATGGGATAGGAGATGGGGATGGGAACGGGGAAGGTAGGAGATCAGGCATAGGGGAGCAGGGAGAGAGAAGGGAAATCTGTTGTGGGGGGTAAAATCTTTAGGACATGCCAGAAACCTGGAGTAGAGGAAGGCCCTGGGTGTCTATGGGGGAAACTCTGTTGAGACTCCTACCAGTAGGAATATGGATCCTGAATTGGCCACTTCCTGCATCCAGGCAGGATTCCAAGTGGAAGGATAAAGACAGCAACCCACCATAAAACCTTCAACCCAAAATGTGTCCTGCATACATGTTGTGCAGTGACAAAGAGAGCAAAAACAGGGAATGGCTAACCAGTGAGTGGCCCAAATTTAGACCCATCCCATGGGCAAGAAACAATCCCTGACACTATTAATGATACTCTGTTATGCTTGCATATAAGAGCCTAACATAAATGTGCTCTGAGAGGCTCCACCCAGCAGCCAATAGAAAGAGATGCAGAGATCCACAGCCAAACATTAGATGGAGCTCAGGGAGTCTTATGGAAGAGTTGGGGGAAGGACTGAGGAACACAAAAGGACAGAGGCTCCACAGGAAGATCAATAGAGTCAATTAACCTGTACCCTAGGGGACTCCAAGACACTGAACCACCAAAGAGCAAGCATGAATTGGACTTACACTACTACCCCCCCCCCCCGACATATATAGCAGATGTGCAGCTTAGTCTTCATGTGGGTTCCCCCAAACTGGAGCAGGGGCTGTCTATGAATCTGTTGCCTGCAGTGGATCCCTGTTCCCCTAACTGGACTGCTATTTCTAGCTCAGTGGGAGAGAGGATGCACCAATCATGCAATGGTTGTTTATCAGGAGGGGAGGCCTCCTCTCCTCAGAGAAGGAATAGGGAAATGGGAGAGGATCTGATTGAGGCAGTAATGGAGGAGAGATATTGGGGTGTAAAGTTAAGAATAAATTAAAATAAGATAAATCAGTTTGTTTAGTTTTGTGTGTGTGTGTGTGTATGCACACACTCACAGGACAGTACGCCTTAGTGTCTGTCTGTGTAATACTGTTATATTTTGTATTGTTTGTGTGTGTATGTAGTGTACTTCAAAGCTCAGAAGAGGAAACTGATCACTTGGAACTGGAGTTACAGAAAGTTGTGACCTGACACCTGGGTATTGGGGAAAACACCCAGGTGCTCTGCAAGTGCAGTAAGTGCTCTTAACAGCTGAACCATCTCTCCAGGTTCTGTAGTGATTTATTGTATCAACCAGGAAAACCAAGGGTGCCTATATGGGGCTGTGCTAATTATATCAGACTCTGTTGTTTTAAGATGCATTCATAACTTCAACTAGTTGAAGGAATATAAAAAACAAATTAAAAGCACACTATGGTTTCAATTCAACCAGTGAGTGAATCACAGCTCTCTCAGCCTGCTGATTGTTTAAACTTTAGTTGGTTTGCTCAGAGCCTCAGTCTTAGTAGCCCCAATGAGAATGGCAACAATCCTTCAGAAAAGAGAAAGTGGTAGGAATTCAATGAGAATGTTCAGGGAAAAGGGCTTTGTGATGGTCACCCAGAATCTCATGTACTCTCTCTGCCCCCAAGATAGATGTCTCTGTCTCTCTCTCCCCCTCCCTCCCTCCCTCCCTCTCTCTCTCTCTCTCTCTCTCTCTCTCTCTCTCTCTCTCTCTCTCCTCTCCCCCCCCCCTCCTCACTGAGTCTAGTTGGTGACAACTATTACAAAAGTAAGGGAGACTTAGGAAAAAGACATGTAAAGCCAGTGAGGAACTCTAGGTCATATGAATACTAATATGATTGTCATAGAAATGTTATCAAAGAGACACCTGGTTCCAGTTCTTGGGCCTTTGAGACAAAGGAGATATATGAAAGTTTAACAGTTTCTTTTTAAATAAACTAAAAATCTGTAGCTTTTTAGAGTGATCCTAAATGGACCACTCATAGAAGTAAGAGACTGAGGACTGTTTGAGAATGAGAGCTACAGCATATAGATCATTTATTTAGATTAAACGACTGCTTAGGAAGGCATTGATTTATGGTCCTTGGACATGAGGAAAAATGAGTATGTCAATAGGTCAGCAGATCCTGGAAATAGGCAGTGCCAGGAAGAGCAAAGATACTCCTTTAGATGGGAATATTCAGGGGTCCATTCACTTTATGAAGTACTTCCTGTACTAGCATATTCCATTCTAACCTCATTTGCACCACCCATTTTTTGAGCAGTTGATAGGCACTGACTGCTCTGGTTTGTTGTACCTGGAGGAGCATCTGAGTCAAGGCACATGGTCTCTTCCTGGAGGAACACTGACTCTTCACTCCATGTCTGAGGTAGGTTCTCTGTGTGGAACAACCAGAACAAGTTAAACATGGGTGGGGGTGGGGGAGGCAAGAGTCTGTGTGGGCAAGCCTAGTTCTTGTACTATTTATGCCCCGTCCCAGATCTGCAAATGTTAGGAATGTTCTCTGAACTGAACCCTTACTGAGTTATTTCCCCATGGAGATCAGAAAGTACAAACATCTTATGTCTAACAGACTCCTGAGAGATGATTTGTGAGGGTAAAAGTTCTCTTCTTGCTCACACAAACTTCAAAACCACCAACATGAATTTTCCTCCATCAGTGGTAATGCCAAGTAGCCTCCATCTTAGGGACTACTTTTCTACCTGTTCTGGAAAAAAATCTGAAAACCTCACAGCCCCAGAGACACCCTCCAAGACCCTCTCCCTCAAGTATTCCCTATGACTTCAGTTTTAGGGGGCCCCAGATTGGTGCATCTTTTTTTTTTTTTTTGGAAATTTTTTATTGGAAATTTTTTTTTACATTTCAGATGTTCTCTCCTTACCCCATTTTCCCCCTCTCTCCCAGGAACTCACTATCCTTCCCCCATCCTCCTGCCTCCACATTGGTGTACCCCCACCCACCCTCCCCTGTACCTCACCTCCCCACCCTCGAGTATCCCCCCCACGACGTCCAGCCTTCATGGGACCAAGAATCTCTTCTCCCACTTATATATAGCTCCCTTGCATATATAGCTGGAGCCATGGGTCCCTCCCTAAGCGCTCCCAGGCTGGTGGTTTAGACCCTGGGGGCTCTGGTTGGTTGGGATTGTTGCTTTCCTCATGGTGTCGCGAATCCTCTCAACCCCTTCAGCCTTCATTCTATCTTCTCCATTGGAACCCCATGCTCAGTTTAATGGTTAGCTGTGAGCATCTGCCTCTGAGTATGTCAGACTCTTGCAGACTTCTAGGGAGACAGCTATATCAGGTTCCTGTCAGCATGTACATCCTGACATCCACATCAACCTCTACCTTTGGTGACTGCACATGGGATGGATATACAGGTGGAATGGTCTGTAGATGGCCCCTCCTTCAGTTTCTGTCCTGCACTGTGTCTCCATATTTGCACCCTTGAGTATTTTGTTACTCCTTCTAAGAAGGACTGAAGGCCCCCCTACTGGTAGTCATTCTTCATGAGCTTTATGGTCTGTGAGTTGAATCTTGGGTATTTCAGGCTTCTGGGCTAAAATCCAAATCAGTGAGTGAATACCATGTATGTTCTTTTGCGATTGGGTTACTCACTCAGGATGATATTTTCTAGTTCCATCCATTTATATAAGAATTTTCAAATTCATTGTTTTTAATAGCGAGTAATATTCCATTGTATAAATGTACCACATTTTTTGTATCCATTCCTCTGTTGAAGGGCATCTGGTTCTTTCCAGTTTCTGGCTATTATAAATAAAGCTGCTATAACATAGTGAGCATATGTCCTTGTTATGTGTTAGAGCATCTTCTGGATATATACCCAGGAGTGGTATAGCTGGGTCCTCAGGTAGTGATATGCCCAATTTCTGAGGAACCGCCAGACTGTTTTCCATAGTGGTTGCACCATCTTGCAATCCACCAACAATGGAGGAGTGTTCCTCTTTTCTCCACATCCTCGCCAGCATCTGCTATCACACCCGAGTTTTTTAAAATACTCCACATTCCTTCAGTACGGTGAGTCCTGTAGACATGCAGATGCCAGGTTTCTTCACTCAACTACTTTAGAAATTAGCACAATAATCGCCCATAATTTACTGAAGTCAGCAGATCCACCTCTTTTCTTCAGTGCATACCCCCTCCCCTGCCCACTGAAAACTATCAGTAAGGGGGACCTTTTCTTTTTTTTTTTTTTCCAATTATGTAAGTATTTTATTTATCACCAAAGAAAAAAACAGCAGCAAGTTCTTTTGTTGGCTTCAATAAGACCAAATGGTTACTCTTTTTTAACACAGCTACTACACTCCAAAATTGAAGTCAACACAGTCATCACTACAAATTACTTGTTGAAATAATCTATCCTGAAGAAAGAAAATTAGGAAAAAGAATTTAAACAATTCCTCCAAACCACACATTTATAAATCTTGTCATATTTAAAATGCTTGAAAGGCGTGAATTAGTAGAAAAGCAGTTTTCTTTTGGCAACAGAAAAAAAAAGAAACCCACAACAGTTTACCAAATGTTTAGGAACCCGAAGCTGTACTGTTCTGGATCTGCACTTGAGCAGCATCATCATGATGATGACTAAAAAATGCTTTATACTCACCTCTCTCAAGTAAAGTCTACAGAAAACCCCATTACAACCAGTGTTTGTAATGTCTACTACACTGATCAGAAGCTATAAACTGCCTAAATGTAGTTAATAGTAAATACCTGAGAAGGTATGTTCTACTGATGGGAAAGCTGTCAGATCAGTTGGCTTAAAGGGTTTTCAAATGTTTCAAGAGAACCTTACCTTATTCCAAATTAATATCTGGTACTTCAAAATCAAAGCAAAAAGATCAATTGTATACCAAGATAAGGTGTTTACACCTGAAGGGTTCACATTTTATTTTTTAGGTTTTTTTTTTTTTTAACAAATGATTGATGAAATAATGTAACACCTTAAGTTTCAGAAAATGGCATGGTTTTCCAACCTCCTGTAAGTACAGTGCATGATCAATCTATTATATATGATTAATACAAGTTCATGCTTTTTTGTATTATGATGAACAACATTAAGAATTCAATTTAGACTGGTTGAAGCACAAGTACAATAATCCTTTAATGTGATCAAACCTATGTAAGCCGCAAGTTTGACACCATCATCTTGGGACTTAACTTACTGTGGTCCATCCATCTTCATCAGTTTCATTCTTAGTACAACGAAGGACTAAGGGGACCTTTTCAAAGATGAGGCACTCACCTCAACTATTGTTTCTCAGAAATTGTCCCCACACATACAAAAATAAAACTACACATGAAGCAGGACACTCTACCACAAGACTGTATTCTAAGCTACTCTTGAAGTTAAGGAAGGCCCCATCTAAGATTTCAGGATCAAGTTGGGGCAGATACCTTGTCTCAAACAGAAAAACAAACACACAACCTTACTGATGCAGATACATTAAAAAAAAAAAAAAAGCTATCAGAGACCAATCACAAAACATAAAACTTACCATTAACTTAAATTTTTATTTTATCATTATAAAAAAATTTTTAAATTCAATTATGTTTTGAGCATATTATTTCCCTACCCCACCTTTGTCCTGTATCTTCTCCTCTTCCCTGTGCACCCAACTTTTAAGTTCTTTCTCAAAGCAAACAAACAAACAAATGATCCAAAAGCCCAGTCTATCAAAAAGGATCCAAAACCTATGAAACAAAACACATCACTCTGATGATTTGAATAAGAATGTCCCCCATAGTTTATATATTTGATGGTTTAGATCAAGAGGTTTCAGAAGAGAAAAAAATACTAATAAGTGGCCTAGACACCATTTTTGTAATTTTCAACAAAAAAGATGAAAAAATTCAAACTGTTTAACAAATAAAGCACTTACATGCATTCCTGCACACTCATAGGTACACCTGTGAGCGCGCGCGCACACACACACACACACACACACACACACACACACACACAATCCTCAATCAAGTATTGAGTCCATTATTTGTTGGTCAAATGCTCCTGTACATGAGATCTTCCTTGGGGTTATTAATCTACCCTGTGCTATTCCATTAAACTGATTATCCTTCTCAGCAGGTATAATTGACAGTTCCTTGTTAACCTTTACCCTAGTAGCTAGGTTTACAATCTTTCATTTTTTGTTCGTTTGTTTTCTAAATATGACAAAATAAAATATAGTAAGATAAAATAAAAATTGTCACATTGAAGACAATTCAGACACCAGAATGAAAATAACCCAAGAGTCAGAGACCAAATTACTCACATGCTCAGGAATCCTATAAAAACACTAAACTGGAACTGGTGCAGACCTGTGCCGGCCCCCTGCTTCAGTTTCTGTGAGTTCTTCTGAATTTTGCTCATGTTCATTTACAGGGTCTTGTTTTCTTGGTGTCTGCCATCTCCTCAGGTTCTTACATTCATTCTGTTTCCCTTTTCATGTGATTTCCTGAGCTCTGAGAGGAGGGATTTGAAGAAGACATCCTGTTGAGTGTTGAATGTTGCAAGATCTCTCACTCTCTGCATAATGGCAAGCTGTGGTTCTCTGTGTTGTTCCCATTTGCTGCAGATGGAAGCTTCTCTGATAGTGGATGAACAAACCAGAGATCTGTAAGTATAGCAGAATATCATAAGGGTGATGTTTTGATTATTTTATTTATTTTCATTTCAAATGTAATCCCCTTCCCAGTTTCCCCTCCACAAACCCCCATCCTCTCCCCCCTCCCTCTGCCTCTATGAGGGTGCTCCTCCACCTACCCACTCCTGCCTCAGCTCTGTAGCATTACTCTACCCTGGGTCATCGAGCCTCCACAGGACCAAGGGCTCCCCTCCCAGTGATGCCAGATAAGGTAATCCTCTGCACATATCCAGCTGGAGCCATGGATCCTCTATGTGTACTCTTTAGTTGGTGGTCCCTGGGAGCTTCAGGGGTAGGTCTAGTTGGTTGATATAGTTGTTCTTCCTAGGAGTTGCAAACCCCTTCAGCTCCTTCAGTCCTTCCCCTAACTTCTCCATTGGGGTCCCTGCACTCAGACTGATGTTTGGTTGCATGCATCCACGTCTGTATTGGTCAGGCTCTGACAGAGCCTCACAGAACTATACCAAGCTCCTGCCAGCGAGCACCTCTTGGCATCAGCAATAGTGTCTGGGTTTGGTGTCTGCAGATGGGATGGATCCCTAGGTGGGGCAGTCTCTGGATGCCCTTCCCTTCAGTCTCTGCTCCACTCTTTGTCTTTGCATTTCCTTTTGACAGGAGGAATACTGGATTAATATTTTGGGGGGTGGGTGGGTGGCCGCATTCCTCAACCAGGGGTTGTGCCTATCCACTGGGTATGGTCTCCACAGGTTCTATCTCCACTTTGTTGGGTATTTTGGCTAATGTCCTCCCTGTTGTATCCTGGCAACTTCTCTGCATCTGGGATTTTCTTGTAGCTACCTCCAGTTTCCCACTATCCCACTGCTACATACCTTTCAAATTCCTGACCCTCTGTATATTCCCCCCAACTTCTCCTGTATCTGAACTGGCCCCCTTTTTCCCCCCTCCTCACTCCCTCCCAGATCCCACTCTCCCTCTACTTCCTGGGATTATTTTCTTCCTCATTAGGGGTAATTTTGTCAGTACAATTTTTTTTCTTTTTCCTTTGAGACCAATATTATTAGTGTATACCATAGGTTCCTGGACTATGTAGTCATAGATTCTTAGTCACCCAATTGGAGTCAGATATAGTTTCTATCTCCTGGAATGGACCTTAAGTCAGTCCAGTTATTGGTTGGTTACTCCCACAAGTATTGTGCTGCCATTGTTCTGTCATATTTTACAGGCAATACAGTATTGTAGATAAAGGGCTTTTGGATGTTTTGGTGTTTACATTTCTCTGTTGATAGTGGGCAGAGTACCTTCCTGTATGAAAGATTCTAGAACATATGGATGAAGGCTCTAATGTGGTGACCATCTTGATATTTCCATGTTCAATGAGTTGTACAGGTGTTGTTTTCAGCTCAGGGCCTTGCTGTCAGTTCATAGAGGACAACCTTAGAAACAAGTCTTAGAAACAGCTTGGGTCATTTGCAGATCCCTTGAGGCCCTTGGCCAAGAACTCAATTGTATGTAACCCAAATCCACTCTTTAGAGATTTCATTTAGATCGCCTTCATATCTATATCTATATTAAGAGGTTTCTACTGTATTAGATTTACATACTACCCCTCAAATGTTTCTTAATTTAATTGTCTCTTATTTCTCCCCACTACTACCTCTCACCTTCCAATCCCCACTTGATCCTCCTAGTCCAGATACCCACTATCTATCCCTAAACATGTGAAAGATAACATAAGGACAGTGGGGGCTGTGGGGTAAAGGAGACTCACCAATAAGAGGAAAATGGGCATCAAAGAATAGGCAATGGTAGTGAGACAGTAGCAACATAAACTATCAATGTGTATGAATATGACCAAATGAACCCTGTGAATTTATGTGTATACTAACAAAGGGTTAAAAAGAAACTGTTAAAGAGGATTATATGTGAGTTCATGAAATGAAAACTGCTTTCCTTCTAAATAGAAATGTGTTATGATACCTTTGTGATCTTTAGATTTGGGAGTGTGTGTAAGTTTGCCTTGTTGAGTTTGATTTGCTTTTCAGACATAAACTTAGATCTCTACAGATAGTGGACCCAGACTTCCTTTCTTCCCCCAACAAGGATTGCTTTGTACCTTTGCTTTTTGTTTTCTTGCTTTATTGAGACAATATTTTCTTTATGTAGCCCAGTTCAGCCTGCATTTACCAGCTTATTTTATCTACTGTCAGCTTCCTGAGTGGCAGAATTACAGATATGAACCACCATGCCTAGTCTCCCAACAGGTTTTTTTTCTGACTTACATCATTTTAATTTTTAATAAGAGACCATATGTCTGCATGTATATATATAATTTAAAGAAATACTGTCTCATCAAATAGAGAGAATGAAAATTTCTCTGTGGTTAAACATTGGTCATATGTACATATTTGGAGCCTGTTAATTCTATGTTTATACTTACTTAATCACTTTCCAGTATGAGAAAAAGAACCAGAGCCTTCTACATGTCACAAAAACATTTACCAGTGAGATTTACCCACAGACTCTTTTTACTTGTCATTTTCTTCAGGGTCTCAGTGGGGCCAAATATGAGCTCACTCTGAAGCCCAAGTGTGTTTTGCATATGTGGTCATCCTACCTGAGCCTCTAAAACAACTGAAATTGCAGGTCCGCATAATCATGCTTGCATCTTGTTTGACTTAGGCATAAAATCTTTTATTGGAAAGTACTAGCATACTGTTCAGCCAAGGAACACAAGCACATATCCTTCCTCTATAACTGAACTTGCACATCCTTCTGTTGTCTTCACATCTTCCACAGCCACTAATGGCTAATGTTTGAGCCACTGCTATGAAATTAATATGAGAACATGGTGTTTACCCACCAATTATCTGACTTTTTCTTAGTTCAAGTCACTTTCAATGGGACTAGTAGCCATATCACTTAGTTGTTCTAATCTCAGAGACTGGAAATCACTTTGTTAATGCCACAAAAACCCTTTCTTTCCTATCCATGAATATTCTCAGAAGGCTGGTTTCCTTATTTTTTATTTTATTTATTTGCATTCCACACATTGCCCCCTCCCAGTGCCCCTTTCTATAGTTCCTCATCCCTTTCCTCTTCCCCTTGCCTCTAAGCGGGTGCTTTCCCTTCCCCACCCTACATCAGGCATTCCCTTTCCCTGTTCAACTCTCTTGAGGATTAGGCACATCTTCTCCCACTGAGGCCAGACCATACAGTCCTCTGCTATACATGTGCTGGGGGACTTGGACTAATCCGTGTATGCTGCCTAGTTAGTGGCTCAGTCTCTGGGTCCAGGTTAGTTGAGACAGCTTGTCTTCCTATGGGGTGGCAGTCAGCTTCAGCTTCTTCAATCCTTCCCCAATTCAACCATTGGGGTCCCTGACTTCAGTTCAATGGTTGGATATAAGTATCTTCATCTGTTTCAGTCAGCTGCTGGAAGGCCTCTCAGAGGACAGCCATGCTAGGCTCCTGTCTATAAGCACATCATAGCATCAGTAATTGAGTCCTTAAGTCGAATGGAAAGGAGTGGTTGTTGTTTTTCAGTGGGCTGAGTGTGGCAAGACAGTGTCAGTGGAAGCATCTCTTGACAACTCAGTGACTGACTACATCTGTTCAGATAGGGAGCAAGTACTTCTCCTGACAGAAAGGATAGCCATTTACTGAACAAAATAAGTGATCAGGAGTCTGTTCCAATATCCTCTGGTAAGGGATATATCTGTCCACTTGGGGCCTCTCTTGTCCAGTCTGTCAAGGTGTAGAGCCCTGATCTCCAGAAACTCACCTCCCAAATCAGGGAAAGCCTTGTTAGAGGTGTAGGAGGCCCCAGGCTTAAACCTTTTTAGGGGTCCTGGATGTCTGCGTGCTCTGTGCCTGTGTGTCAGCTGTAAAACACAAGCCAGACCTGAGAAAAAAGGGATCTGCCATCCTTTTTCCCCTCCCCCTCCTCTCTTCCTCCTGAGTCCTCCCTTCCTCTACCTCCTGTGAGTAGAGGTGTGTAACAATGGGAGATGCTTAACTGGGGGTAGCTACCAGAAAGCCCCAGATGCCAGGAAAGCAAGAGGCTCCCATGACCCAACAGGGATGAAATTAGCTGAAATATCCAATAAAGAGGAGGGAGAACCTGTAGAGACCATATCCAGACGTTAGGCAAGGCCCCAGGTTGAGGGATGGGGCCATCCACTCATCTCCAAATTTTTATCCTAGAATAAAAATTTGCTTCTGTCTAAAGGAAATGTGGGGAACAAAGTGTGGAACAGAGTCTGAAAGAAAGGCCTTCCAGAGACTGCCCAACTTGGGGATCCATCCCATATACAGAAACCAAACCCAGACACTATTGCTGATACCAAAAAGTGCTTGCTCATAGGAGCCTGATATAACTGTCTCTGGAGAGGCTCTGCCAGAGCCTGACAAATACAGATGCAGATGCTCGCAGCCAACCATCAGACTGAACACGGGGTCCCCAATGGACGAGTTAGGGAAAAGACTTAAGGAACTGAAGGGAGTTTGCAACTCCATAGGAAGAACAACAATATCAACCAACCAGAACCCCTCAGAGCTTCCAGAGACTAAACCACCAACCAAAGAATACACATGGAGGGACCCATGGCTTTAGCCCCATATGTAGCAGAGGATGGCCTTACCAGGCCTTTCATGTTCAGGTGTTGAGGAGGCTTGTCGGAGTATCATGCTAGGTAATCATGGTTACCAGTTGTGGTGAAGTACTCTGATCAGGCTCCTCTTTTATGTTTGATTTGGCGTTACTTCTGATATGCATGGCAGATAACCACTCATGTCTAGTTATTGCCGGGCCCTGACTTCATTACAGCTGGTTATCACAGCACAACTTCACTTCCAGACTTGTCTCTACAAGTACCAGGCTTGTCTCTACAAGTTTCCTATTACAAAATGGAATTGGTCCTGTTAAGGGCCTGCTCCTTACATTCTCTCCCCACGGGAATACTAAAACCTTATCAATAATCTGCTCATGACAGATAAGAGTCAGGGCTCAAGACACAGCTACATTGCCAAATTCCACTCCAGCACTGTGGCAGCTCATAAAAGCTGGGAACATGGAGCATACTGTACAGCTGCAGGAAGCTCAACAGATTGGCAGGTGTCCTTTCCAAGTGATGTAGTTGGTCAAAATCTCTTCTAAGAAGCTTAGCTGTTTCTGCTTCTTCTAGGCAGCTGGTCTGGTCTTTGAGTCTTTTTTGAAGCTTGACTGTCTGAGAGTCTTGCAACTTTGCTTCTCTGAGAGTCTTCTTTGCAGCTTTTATTGCTTATTCTAGCAGTGAGGGGCCTAGTGAATCAGATCAATAGCAGAATTTACTGAAGCTATTTTGAGTTGTTTCAAAGGAAACTGTTACACAACAATGGCTGGGTTCATTTATGTTACCACCAACAGTTATAAGGAATACCTTTTGTCAAGCATTTGTTCTTTTCTTCAAGGCTGCCATATAACTGGGATGAAATTGAATCTCAATGTAGTTTTAATTAATACTTCTCTGATGTCTCTGGATATTGAGTGTATTTTCATATGTTATTGGCCATTTGTGCTTCATCTCTTGAGACTTGCTTGTTCATTTCAATAGCAAATATTAATTGGGTTGTTTGATTTCTTGTTATTAAAGTTTTTGGTTTTTTTCTATAGTCTAGATATCCAAACTGCCATGATGAACATTATGTTTTAAAGTTTAAATTAGAATGCTTAAAAGATCTGTAAAACAAGTCACTTTAGCATGTAAGTCCCTAGATTTTACAAACTGCACTCTATCAGACCACCTCTCTTTTCCCAGAATGTTTGGACTATTCTTAAAACTTCCAGTCTTGCAAATCTTATAAAAATGTAACTGCCTCTGCTAGTCTTGAAAGATAATAGCACAAGGTTAACTGCTAGTTCTGCTTCTGTTTGCTTACTCAAGATAACTGAGGCATCTACAGACATTTGTTATAAAAGTTAACCTCTGCCTGCATATAGGAGGGATATGAGTTAACTTGACCCCAAAACTGTAATCTTGTGGGTTTTTTCCTTTATAAACCATGAGCTAACAATAGCTCAGGGATACACTTTGAGACTCCCAAGTGTTGGTTATCTAATAGAAGCCTCTTTTTGTTAAAATTCGTTCATTATCAGACTGGTGAATCCAGAATACTACCAGACCCACAACAAATTCTTAATAGACATATAGCTAGAAAAGATTTTCTTGTATTTTGTAGGCTGTCTCATTATTCTGTTGATTTTTTATGCTTTGTGGATTTTTTTAAATTTCTTGAGATCAAGAAGTCCTTGACTATGACTATATCTTGAAGTATTTTCTCTATGTGATCCTCTAACAGTTTCTGAATTTCAGGTCTTGTATTAATGTTTTTTACCCATTTGGAGTAAATTTTTTTACCTTTTTATTCTTTTAATTAATTTTTTTATTGGATATTTTATTTACATTTCACATGTTGTCCCTTTTGTAGCCGCCTGCTGCCACTCGTCTACTAGGTTCGTCCGAAAAGGGGGCTGGGAACGAAAGGGGGACGGAGGGTGAGAAGAGATGAAGCCAAGACAAAGTTCTCTGATCAAGCCTCGAAGTTTAATGTTTAGCTCTCAATTTAAAGGGAAAAGCCCACCAAAACCCTTTCTAGTTTCAGCCGGAGAGATGGGTGGGATAATCCATTCTTGGTCACGGCCGGAGATGTCTCAAAGCAAACCCTGGGACAGTTCTTTTTAGTTCCATGCAGCCAAGGTGGGTAATTCCACCTAGATCCTTATCACTTGGTCTGTTGTGGTAAACAAGGTCTCAGGCCTGCTCAAGGCCAAGGGAAGAGCACAATTCCCCCTTTTCAGTTTTATAAAATATGAACAGTGCCAGCAGCTGGATGGGGTACAATTTCATCCCATTTGGGGTACAGAGTGGCTGGGTGACCGTGCCTGGCTTAGGTTGGCATCTATATTTCTTCCTATATTACCCGTCTTTGAGATAATACATAGCATTGATGTATCTCTCTGCCTTAGGTTTATAGGAGCTCAAGACACTCTTACCCGTCTTTGACTAACCAGCCATCATTGGCACACTCTTTCCAATATAGACCAAAGCCACATTTAGACCAAAGGAGCTGTGAGCATGCACTTGATGCAATTCTTCATAGCAATGGATAACTGCTGTGATGAATGGCTGGGCTTGCTGAGAGCGATCCTGTGTGAAGGCAACCTATCTGCTTGAGACACAAGGTTCAAAGGTTAAAAACAACATGATTTATCCAAGCAATGTAGAAAATAAGGTTGGAAGTGGAAATGTCCCTGTGTCTAATCCAACTGCTGGTTGACAGGGATCAGACACAAAGTCTGGCCACCAGGTTATATAGTAGGTGGCTTTAAGTATAGATGGAGAGTACATGCCAAATTAATCAGCTGGCAGATTAAGCCATCTTCATCAGAATCATAATTATTAGGCTTAAGATCTGTGTCCACTTCATGGGACAATCTTTCAGGCAGCCATAGGGCTCCATTTTCTTTTTCTGAGAAAATGCTGACTGAGCCACGACCCCAAATTAAAACAGGGTCAGGACTATTCCAGGTATTAGTTAGGGGGTCTCTCCATTTGACCCTGGCAAATGAGTTGGAAGTGACTGGATTCCAGTGGCAATCCACTGCAGACTGACCTTTAGCATCAGTTTGCAGAAAGTTTAAAACAAACAACACAAAAGCAAGATGTGCTTTTGGTGACTTTAAAGGGTATAATTCCCCCCCTTTTGTTTTAAGGAGGCAATCTTTTAGAGTGTGGTGTGCACGTTGAACAATTCCTTGTCCCATTGGGTTATAAGGAATTCCAGTTTTACGTTCAATACCAAATTCTTTACAAAATGATATAAAATTGTTTCCAGTATAGGCTGGCCCATTGTCCGTTTTAAGGACATTAGGTAATCCCATAGTATTAAAGGCTTGTAGGCAATGATCAATTACATTTCTAGAAGCTTCTCCCATGTGTAGAGAAGCAAAAAGGAATCCTGAGCAATTGTCAATATAGACATGTATATATTTCAATTTTCCAAATTCTGCATAATGGGTTACATCCATTTGCCAAATATTATTAGGCTTAAGGTCTCTTGGATTAACCCCTAAATGGGGAACTGGAGATAAAGTAAGACAGTTAGGGCATTGCTTTACAATCATTCTAGCCTGCTCCTTAGTGATCTTATGTCGGAGTCTTAGGGTGTGACTAGAGATGAAATTTATTATGATCTCGTCTAGCCAATGCAACAGGATCTAAAATTAAGGCTTCTCTTATTAAAGCTCTGTCAATATGATCCTTGCCTGCAGTTAAAGGTCCCAGAAGACCAGAATGAGCTCTTACATGGCCAATAAAAGGGATTTTTTTCTGGTAAGAATAAGGTTTTGTAGTTGTGAAAACAGAGATCCGGCTGGTGTATTGAACTGAAATACACCACAAGTTTCTAACAAGGGAACAGACTGAGCCACATATAGACTATCAGTAAAAAGATTAAAAGCATCATTTACAGACTGAAAAACATTTAAAACTGCTGTCAGTTCTGTTAACTGAGCAGAGAGTCTAGGAGTCTCTGAAGAGAATAAACTTTTTTTGAGACCCCCTAGCATGTAGAGGCTGAAGCCAGGCCATCTCTGTTCCAGGAACTCCACAAAAGGGCAGAACCTAGAATGCAGGTAATCTGGTTCTTAGGCTCTGGGTTCCAAGGACAGGCTAGCCACATGATAGATGATTAGATAAGATTAAATTCTTGAAAACTAAGTACACAGGGTGTTTCCCAAATGATTCTTTCACTGTATTTTTGATAATGTCTGTTGATGTTTCATGACTTGTTTTATGATTTCCCCTCACCTCCCCGGTTTTATGGTTTTTCCCTTTATAATCCCTTCTCAATTAGGCCTCGGGGTCGACACTCCTTGTGAGTCTCAGCCTCAGCTGGCTGATTTCCTGAAAATAAAGCCTTATGCAGTTTGCAGCAAGTTCGGTCTCTCGATTTTCTAGGTGGCCGTGAATTCCCACGTCTTGAGCAAGGGTCTCCCCTCAAGGGGGTCTTTCATCTCTATGACTACCTGTTGATGATTTTTTTTTTTTTTTACATCTCCAACAGATTTATTTTAAAGGAATAACCTAAAGGAGAAAAAAAAATGGGGTACAGAAGTATGGACTAGAAAATAAATACAAATGTAAGCTGTTTTACTAATTTTATAACCACAAACTTGTACAGAGAATGATGCCCTGTACAAAACACAACAGATTCAAACGAGGTGTTCCCTTAGCAAGGCTGAAGATTCAGTCTCTGGTATTTGGAATTTAGGATGCAGTCCTTGTTTTTGGATGGATCACCGGTGTGTTCGGCACAGTCCATGCTTTTAACCAGATTTGAACAGAAGAATGGCCACCTGACCCAGGTAGAAGTAGATGAAATGTTTGGTTTCATGTGTCACATAACTACCGAAGTTCCGGCCCACAATGCAGTGCCAGGTGGGGTTGTACTTCTTGTCAAACTCCTTCTTGATATGGGCCACAATATCCTTCTCTATGTTTTACTTCTCCAACACCTGAGTAGCGCACTCCACCGAGTCCTGTTGCATCTCTTCCGACATGTCTGCATTTTTGATCACCACCTTCCGGTCGCACATGGTTACCGTGAGGCAGGGGCCAGCCGGCTGCTGCGAGCTCCTAGGGAAGGTGCTGGCACTGTTCAAGCAGCAGAGGACAGCCGGTCACTACCAAAGCCGTGGCGCATCTAAACACCTGTTGATTATTTATGAGATATCTTGCTCGTCCTTTAGAGGAGCCATCAGTAAAAATTAAAAGAGCATCATGTAGAGGCTGCAAAGAAGTCATGTTAGGAAATATAATCTTATGCACATTTAAAAACTGTATCAATCTATCTGGAGGATAATGATTGTCAAATTTGCCTAAAAGGTTTTGCCATGTAATAGGCCAAATATCATTTTTCAATAACCAATTTCTATTTGGAATAAGGAATAAACATTTCATCTAAAATATTTTCAGGATTCTATCTTACAATCCTGTATTAACACTGCAATAGTTTCATAATAGGATGTTCAAACTTTACTTGTAGATGAAGAAGGATGAATCCACATTAATGGTTTCTCTTGCCAAAGGGCTTCTGTGAGCACATGAGTAGCAATAATGCAAACAGCCAACAATTGATCATACCCTATATAACGTATCTGTTGATAACTAACAGATTACTCCATTTTCTACAAAATTATTTCTCTTTCATCAGTTAATTGTCAAGGGGAATGAGGAATTGTATCTCCCTTGAGAATATCAAACAGAGGTTTAAGTTATATTATGGTAAGCTTAAGATGAGGTTTTAGCCAATTAAAATCTCTCAACAACTTTTTAAAAATCATTAAAAGTAAGTCCTTTTTTTGTATGTACACCTACAAGCTAGAAGAGGGCACTAGATCTCATTACAGATGGTTGTGAGCCACCATGTGGTTGCTGAGAATTGGACTCCGGACCTCTAAAACAGCAGTCAGTGCTTTTAACTGCTGAGCCATTTCTCCGGCCCTATCTTTTCTTATTGGAATTTTCTATGCCACAATTTTCTTAAGATATAACTGAGATCCCAAATATTGAAAAGATATTGCCTTTGAATCTTTTCTGGAGCAACAAGCACTCTAAAATTTTAAAGCTTATTGTATGAGAGCAAAGGCTTGCAGAAAAAACTCTTTTAGAGAGATCAGCCAATAAAATATACAATGAATAACATACACTGAAAGATTTGAACATTTTGCATTAAAGCAACAAATTTTATCACTTTGTGGGCTCTCAAAAAATTACAAATTTACTGAGTATAAACCTCTCACCTTTACCAGGATGTAAAGAAATAGTATAAAAACAATCTTCTAAATTTATTATACTTTCATATGCATTTACTGGAATGGCAGCTGAAGTAGGCAAGTCAGGCTGTAGTGCCCCATTACTTTTATAAATCTTAAGTTTGAACTTGTTTTGGATTAATTGAATAACCAATTCTTCTTAGCTGAGTGAGAGTATCAGATAAAGGCCAAGTTGAAGGCAAATTTTGTCCTAGGTATTACTTTTAGAGCAATTTTTTGTTAACAGGCACAGCTATAATGTCATGGAGGGAAGCAGGCATAATTTTAGTTCTTCTAGCATAATTATCTATAACTCTTGGCCCATAGGCTGTTGTGAATGTCTTTGGGTCTGAGGCTGCCGCCTCTCCCTCAAGGAACAAGCAAGGCAATAAACAAATTTCAGAAAACACCCTTCTAGGGGCTGGTCTTGAGGACCAAGACAAAAGGAGTATCTGTCACACTAGGATCTGCGGCACCCACTCCGAGCATATTCTTAATTTAAATGTGAATGTTCTTAATCTTGGCCTATATCCTGAGGCCTGGCCCAAAGATTATCTTTCCTGCACCAAGGACAAATTTCTGGCACATGACCTTATGGTTTGATAGCTGTGTGGAAGGCTGCATTAGCATTCTCATAAGCCAATTGTGTAACAAAAGGAATTCCCGCTTGATGATCTCTAAAAGTTTTACCAGCTGCTTTTAGCAGCTTGTCCACAAATTTCTGAAACAGTTTATCAGAGCCCTGTTTAATACTACATAAATTCTCACTAAGATCCCCTTTGGTGGGTAATTGATTCTAAGCATGGCGAGCAACCATTGGAACCTGTGCGTACACTCCTGTAGGCAGCTCAACCTGATTAGCGTTACCTTCACATTGACCTTCTCCTAGAAACATGTTAAAACCCCAATCTACATTGCCTGCCTGAGCATTTATCATGGCGGTTCTCTTACTAGTATCACTCCATTGAGCTCTTAGTTTTCCAATTCTTTTTAACCCTGCTCTTATCACCTGAAGTAGCTCTTAGGCTGCGGCAAATGCCTATCTGTTTGAAATTCTCCGGTCCCGAATTGCTGTCACCTCCTAGGCAAGATAGACGTCAAGTCAACATCAATTTGACCAAGACCGTATCCTCTTTTAACACACTTCCTGCAAACATGGCCTCCAAAAAATAACTACCACTAGCGCTGGTATCAATATCGTTTGCTACTTACCAAGTGCGCGGGATACTCTCCTTCTTTTTCCGTTTTCCCTGAAGCTTCACCAAGACAGCTGTTCATCAGTTGGTTCCCCATTTTCAGGTCCCTATTGCAGCGCCATCTGTAGCCGCCTGCGGCCATGAGTCAACTGGGTTCACCTGAAAAGGGAGCTGGAAACGAAAGGGGGACGGAGGGTGAGAAGAGATGAAGCCAAGACAAAGTTCTCTGATCAAGCCTCGAATTTTAATGTTTAGCTCTCAATTTAAAGGGAAAAGCCCACCAAAACCCTTTCTAGTTTCAGCCGGAGAGATGGGTGGGATAATCCGTTCTTGGTCACGGCCGGAGATGTCTCAAAGCAAGCCCTGGGACAGTTCTTTTTAGTTCCGTGCAGCCAAGGTGGGTAATTCCACCTAGATCCTTATCACTTGGTCTATTGTGGTAAACAAGGTCTCAGGCCTGCTCAAGGCCAGGGGAAGGGCACACCCTTTCACCATTTCTCCCCACAGAAACCCCCTATCCTGTCACCCCTCCTCCTGATACTGTGAGGATGTGCCCTTACCCAACCACCACCCACTCCCACCTCACCACCCTTGAATTCCCCCCACTCAGCACCCAGCCATCATGGGACCAAGGATCTCCTCTCCCACCTATGCCAGACAAAGACATCCTCCCCTACATACAGCTGGAGCCATGAGTCCCTCCCTATGTGCTCCCAGGCTGGTGGTTTAGAACCTGGGAGCTCTGTTTGGTTGGTGTTGTTGCTCTCTCCTTGGGGCCACAAACTCCCTCAGTCTTCTCTCTAAATACTTCATTGGGAACCCCATGATCAGTTCAATGGTTACCTGTGAGCATCCTCCTATGTATATGTCAGACTCTGGCAGAGCCTCTAAGGAGACAGCTATATCAGGCTCCTGTCACCATGCACTTCCCAGCATCCACATCAGCTTCTGCCTTTGGTGACTGCACATGGGATGGAAACCCAGGTAGAGCAGTCTCTAGACAGCCCCTCCTTCAGTTTCTGTCCCACACTTTGTCTCCATATTTGCTCCCTTGAGTATTTTGTTACTCCTTCTAAAAAGGACCAAATCACCCCCACTTGGTCTTCCTTCTTCATGACCTTCATGTGGTCTGTGAGTTGTATCTTGGGTATTGGGAGCTTCTGGGCTAATATCCACTTATCAGTGAGTGCATACTATGTGTGTTCTTGTGTGACTGTGTTACCTCACTCAGGATGATATTTTCTAGTTCCATCCATTTGCCTAGGAATTTCATGAATTCATTGTTTTTAATAGCTGAGTAAATGTACCATATTTTCTGTATCCATTCCTCTGTTGAAGGACATTTGGGTTCTTTCTAGCTTCGGGCTATTATAAATAAGGCTGCTATGAACATAGTGGAGCATGTGTCCTTGTTATATGTTAGAGCATCTTCTGGGTATATGTCCAGGAGTGATATAGCTGGGTCCTCGGGTAATATTTATGTCCAATTTTCTGAGGAACCGCCAGACTGTTTTCCAGAGTGGTTGCACCATCTTGCAGTCCCACCAACAATGGAGGAGTGCTCCTCTTTCTCAACATCCTTGACAGCATCTGCTATCACCTGAGTTTTTGATCTTAGCCATTCTGACTGGTGTGAGGTGGAATCTCGGAGTTTTTTGATTTGCATTTCCCTGATGAATAAGTATGTTGAACATTTCTTTAGGTGCTTCTCAGATATTTGAGTTTCCTCAGGTGAGAATTCTTTGCTTAGCTCTATACCCCATTTTTTTGTTTTGTTTTGTTTTATCGAGACAGGGTTTCTCTGTATAGCCCTGGCTGTCCTGGAACTCACTCTGTAGACCAGGCTGGCCTCGAACTCAGAAATCCGCCTGCCTCTGCCTCCCAAGTGCTGGGATTAAAGGCGTATGCCACCACGCCTGGCTCTCTATACCCCATTTTTAAGAGGGTTATTTGGTTGTCTGGAGCCTAATTTCTTGAATTCGTTGTATATATTGGATATTAGCCCTCTATTGGATGTAAGATTGGTAAAGATCTTTTCCCAATCTGTTGGATGCCATTTGGTCCTATTGACAGTGTCTTTTGCTTTACCACAGCTTCGCAATTTTATGAGGTCCCATTTGTCAATTCTTGATCTTAGAGCATAAGATACTAGAGTTCTGTTCAGGAACTTTTCCCCTGTGCCCAAATATTCGAGGCTCTTCTCCACTTTTTCTTCTAATATTTTCAGTGTATCTGGTTATATGTGAAGGTCCTTTATCCACTTGGACTTGAGCTTTGTACAAGTAGATAACAATGGATCAATTTGCATTCTTCTACATGCTGACCTCCAGTTGAACCAGCACCATTTGTTGAAAATGCTGTCTTTTTTCCACTGGATGATTTTGGCTCCTTTGTCAAAGATCAAGTGACCATAAGTGTGTGGGTTCATTTCTGGGTCTTCAATTCTATTCCATTAATCTTCCTTTCTGGGTTTGTACCAATACCATGCAGTTTTTATCACTATTGCTCTGGACAACAGCTTGAGGTCAGGGATGGTGATTCTCCCAGAAGTTCTTTTATTGTTGAGAATATTTTTCTGCTATCCTGTGTTTTTGTTATACCAAATGAATTTGCAAATTTCTCTTTCTATCTCTATGAAAATTGAGTTGCCATTTTGATGGGGATTGCATTGAATCTGTAGATTGCTCTCAGCAAAATGACCTTTTTTACTATATTAATCCTGCCAATCCATGGGCATAGGCGATCTTTCCATCTTCTGAGGTCTTCAGTTTCTTTCACTTGCTTGGTTAGATTCACACCAAGGTATTTTATATTATTTGTGACTATTGTAAAGGGTGTCATTTCCCTAATTTCTTTCTCAGCCTGTTTATCTTTTGAGTAGAGGAAGGCTACTGATTTGTTTGAATTAATTTTATATGCAGCCACTTTCCTGAAATTGTTTATCAGGTTTAGGAGGTCTCTGGTGGAAGTTTTGGGGTCACTTAAGTATACTATCATAAAATCTGTAAATAGTGATATTTTGCCTTTTTCTTTTCCTATTTGTATCTCTTCGACTTCCTTTTGTTGTCTAATTGCTCTGGCTAGGACTTCCGGTAGTATATTGAATAGGTAGGGAGAGAGTGGGCAGCCTTTTCTAGTCCCTGATCTTAGTGGGATTGCTTCAAGTTTCTCTCCATTTAGTTTGATGTTGGCTATTTGCTTGCTGTATATTGCTTTTACTATGTTTAGATATGAGCCTTGAATTCCTGATCTTTCCAGGACATTTACCATGAAGGGATGTTGAATTTTGTCAAATGCTTTCTCTGCATCTGGTGAGATGGTCATGTGTTTTTTTTTTCTTTGAGTTCTTTATATAGTGGATTACATTGATGGATTTCCATATATTGAACAATCCCTGCACTCCTGGGATAAAACCTACTTGATCATGATGAATGATTGTTTTGATGTTTCCTTGGATTCCGTTTGTGAGAATTTTATTGAGTATTTTTGCATCGATATTCATAAAAGAGATTGGTCTGAAGTTCTCTTTCTTTGTTGGGTCTTTGTGAGGTTTAGGTATGAGCGTGATTGTAGCTTCATAGAAACAATTGGGTAAGCCGGGCGGTGGTGGCGCACGCCTTTAATCCCAGCACTTGGGAGGCAGAGGCAGGTGGATTTCTGAGTTCGAGGCCAGCCTGGTCTACAGAGTGAGTTCCAGGACAGCCCGAGCTACACAGAGAAACCCTGTCTTGAAAAACCAAAAAAAAAAAAAAAAAAAAAAAAAAAAAGAAACAATTGGGTAGTGTTCCTTCTGTTTCTATTTTGTGGAACACTTTGAAGAGAATTGATATTAGGTCTTCCTTGAAGGTCTGATAGAATTCTGCAATAAAACCATCTGGTCCTGGGCTTTTTCTTTTTTTTTTTTTTTTTTCTTCTTTTTTTTTTTGGGGGGTGGGGTGGGGAGACTTTTAATGACTGCTGCTATTTCCTTAGGGGTTATGGGACTGTTTAGATGGTTTATCTGCTCCTGATTTAACTTTGGTCCCTGATATCTGTCTAGAAAATTGTCCATTTCATCCAGATTTTCCAGTTTTGTTGAGTATAGGCTTTTGTAGTAGGATCTGATGATTTTTTTAATTTCCTCAGTTTCTGTTTTTATGTCTCCCATTTCATTTCTGATTTTATTACTTTGGTTACTGTCTCTGTGCCCTCTGGTTAGTCTGGCTAAGGGTTTATCTATCTTGTTGATTTTCTCAAAGAACCAGCTCCTGGTTTTGTTGATATTTGTATAGTTCTTTCTGTTTCTACTTGGTTGATTTCAGCCCTGAGTTTGATTATTTCCTGCCGTCTACTCCTCTTGGGTGTATTTGCTTCTTTTTGTTCTAGAGCTTTCAGGTGTTCTGTCAAGTTGCTAGTGTATGCTCTCTCCTTCTTTTTGGAGGCACTCAGAACTATGAGTTTTCCTGCTTTTGTTGTGTCCAATAAGTTTTAGTATGATGTGTCCTCATTTTCATTAAATTCTAAAAAGTCTTTAATTTCTTTCTTTATTTATTCCCTGACCACGTTATCATTGAGTAGAGTGTTGTTCAGTTTCCACGTGAATGTGGGCTTTCCATTGTTTTTGTTGTTATTGAAAACCAGCTTTAGTCCATGGTGATCTGATCGGATGCATAGGATTATTTCAATTTTCTTGTATCTGTTGAGGTCTGTTTTGTGACTAAGTATATGGTCAATTTTGGAGAAAGTACAGTGAGGTGCTGAGAAGAAGGCATATCCTTTTGTTTTAGGATGAAATCTTCTATAGATATGTTAAATCCATTTGGTTCATAACTTCTCTTAGTTTCACTGTGTCTCTGTTTAATTTCTGTTTTCGTGATCTTTCCATTGCTGAGAGTGGGGTGTTGAAGTCTCCCACTATTATTGTATTATTGTGTGAGGTGCAATGTGTGCTTTGAGCTTTAATTAGGTTTCTTTTATAAATGTGGGTGCTCTTGCATTTGGAGTATAGATGTTCATCTTGGTTGACTTTTCCTTTGATGGGCATGAAGTGTCCTTCCTTATCTTTTTTTATATCTTTAAGTTGAGAGTCGATTTTATTTGATATTAGAATGGCTACTCCAGCTTGTTTCTTGGGACCATTTGCTTGGAAAATTGTTTTCCAGCCTTTTACTCTGAGGTAGTGTCTATCTTTGTCACTGAAGTGCGTTTCCTGTATGCAGCAAAATTCTGGGTCCTGTTTACTTATCCAGTCCATTAGTCTATGTCTTTTTATTGGGGAATTGAGTCCACTGATGTTAAGAGATATTAAGGAATAGTGATTGTTGCTTGCTGTTATTTTTGTTATTAGAGTTGGAATTATGTTTGTTTAGCTATCTCCTTTTGGGTTTGTTGGAAGATTACTTTTTTTTTTCTAGGTTGTAGTTTCCCTCCTTGTGTTGGAGTTTTCCATCTACTATTTTTTGTAGGGTTGGATTTGTGGAAACATATTGTGTAAATTTGGTTTTGTCATGGAATATCTTGGTTTCTCCATGTATAGTAATTGAGAGTTTTGCTGGATATATTATTATTCTGGGCTGGCATTTGTGTTCTCTTAAGGTCTGTATGATATCAGTCCAGAATCTTCTGGCTTTTATAGTCTCTGATGAGAAATGTGATGTAATTCTGATAGATCTGCCTTTATATGTTACTTGACCTTTTTCCCTTACTGCTTTTAATATTCTTTCTTTGTTTTGTGCATTTGGTGTTATGATTATTATGTGATGTGAGGTATTTCTTTCTGGTCTAATCTATTTGGAGTACTGTAGGCTTCTTGTATGTTCATAGGCATCTCTTTCTTTAGGTTGGGGAAGTTTTCTTCTATAATTTTGTTGAAGATATTTACTACTAACAGGAAGCAACAATCACTATTCCTTAATATCTCTTAACATCAATGGACTCAATTCCCCAATAAAAAGTTAGGTATCTTCACTCTCATCTATACCTATCATCCTTATCTTTGGTCTTCTCATTGTGTTCTGGATTTCCTGGATGTTTTGGATGCTTGGAGCCTTTTGCATTTTTCATTTTCTTTGACAGTTTTGTCAATGTTTTCCATGGTATCTTCTGCACCTGAGATTCTCTCTTCTATCTCTTGTATTCTGTTGGTGATGCTTGTGTCTATGACTCCTGATCTCTTTCTTAGGTCTTCTATCTCCAGGGTAGTCTCCCTTTGAGATTTCTTTATTGTTTCTACTTCCATTTTTAGATCATGGATGGTTTTAATTCCTTCACCTGTTTTGTTGTGTTTTATTGCAATTCTTTAAGGGATTTTTTTGTGTTTCCTCTTTAACGGCTTCTACCTGTTTACCTATGTTCTCCTGTATTTCTTTCTTTCCTTTTTTTTTTTTTTTTTTTTTTTTTTTTTTGGTTTTTTGAGACAGGGTTTCTCTGTATAGCCCTGGCTGTCCTGGAACTCACTCTGTAGATCAGGCTGGCCTCGAACTCAGAAATCCCCCTGTCTCTGCCTCCCAAGTGCTGGGATTAAAGGCGTGTGCCACCACCGCCTGGCTCTCCTGTATTTCTTTAGGGGAGTTATTTATGGCCTTCTTAAACTCCTCTATCATCATCATGAGAAGTAATTTTAAGTCTTAATCCTGTTTTTCTGGTGTTATGGGGTGTCCAGGACTTGCTATGGTGGTAGAACTGGGTTCTGATGATGCCAGGTAATCTTGGTTTCTGTTGTTTATGTTCTTGTTCTTGCTTTTCGCCATCTGGTTATCTTTAGTGCTACCTACACTCACTGACTCTGACTGGAGCCTGTCTCTCCTGTCATCTTGCTTGTGTCAGAACTCCTCAGAGTCCAGCTGTCTTTGTGATCCTGTGATCCTGACATCCTGGGTGGAAGAGCTCCTGCAACTCAGGCTGCCTCTCTGATCCTGAAATCCTAAGACCATGGGTGTGTTAGAGCTCCTGGGAGCCCAGCTTCCTCTTGTTGTTGTGGGATAGGGTGCAGAGCCGTGATTCTGAGCGTGTTAGAGCTACTAGAAGTTCACATTCCTCAACTGTTCTGAGTGCAGGGGATTCTCTGCTGCTCTGAGTATAGTGTTTCCTTTAGGATGGGTAAGGATATGGTGTCTTCACAGGAGCAGAACAGCTAGGAGTCTGTCCCAGCAAAATGGCTATTTTATCTTGTATTAAATTTGTTTTATATCTTCATTTTATTTTTGTGTTTAGTCTAAATTATGAAATCTGGCATCACTTTTCTTATAGAATAATTGTTTTAATAATGTTTTCTCACACCTAATAAAAAATTTCCTTCATTATTTTATTTATATCCTTTTATTTTTATATTTTATATATTCTATATTTTATATAGATTCTCATATCTTTATTCATATTCTTTATTCATATCTGCTTCTAAACTCTATTGTATTGCACTGCCAATAACAGTTCTTGCCAATAACAGAATTGTATGTCATTTTGCTCATAAAAAGTGGCATATAATGTTCTGTAATCATTTAAATTATCTAATATTTATTCCAATAAAGACACAAGAGGCATGAACTGATTTTAAAACCTGCCAGCTCAGCGAAGTAACTATTTTTTTAACTATATACAAAATATCTATTTACAAGCCTGTTGAAGTTTGGTCTTTTGTTATCTATTGTAATTCTAAGTGCAGCCCTCAAGATCTGGTTGTCCCAGAGCAGAGAAAGTGCACAGGTACACCTTGGCCCCAAGTTATTTCTGACTGGTAAATAAAGATGCCAATAGCCAATATCTGTGCAGAGAGGCTTAGGTGGGGTTTAGGTTTCTTAGGCTTGGGGGTCAGAGGGACCACGAAGGGGAAGAAGGGCAGGAGGAGGAAGGAGAAGCTACCATGAGTTAGTAGTCAAGAGAACCTGGCCCTGAGGACTGGCCAGTTGGAGTTAAGAGCAGCCTAGATGACACATAGTAAGTAATAGTTTGGGATTATCTATAGGAAAGTAGATTCAAATAAATGGAAGCAAGG
This sequence comes from Mastomys natalensis, assembly GCA_021653895.1. NCBI lineage: Eukaryota > Metazoa > Chordata > Mammalia > Rodentia > Muridae > Mastomys > Mastomys natalensis. The sequence goes on from JAJTUV010002868.1 coordinate 132,062, forward strand.
CAGCTGCCCAGCTTTTGCACTGTTTAAGGCTTATTGTAAATATAAAGACTGTATGTGCCATTTACCTGGAAACTTAAGTAGTTAAAGTCGGGATAGTAACCCTGGGTCAGGATTAAATAATTTCGACAACACAAGCCTAATTCTACAACGAAACTACTACCTTTTTAGAAATCTCTTTCATCTGTATCATTCTACTGAGCTAGTCTAACATTCTTTTGAGCTTCTCCAAACCCAAGAGGGCTCCTTAGCTTTCATTCCTAGAATATAGTTTTACCTGTACCCTGCCAGCTGCTTCTCTGTTATTCCTGCAACCCCCAAGAGAAACAAACTCAAAAGAAAAAAAAAAAAAAACCACATGATCATCTCATTAGATGCTGAAAAAGCCTTTGAAAAAAATATAACACCCATTCATGTTAAAAGTGTTGGAAAGGTCAGGAATTCAAGGTCCATACCTAAATATAATAAAAGCAATATACAGTCAAACAGTAGCCAACATCAAACTAAATGGAGAGAAATTCAAAGCAATCCTACTAAGATCAGGGACAAGACAAGGCTGCCCACTCTCTCCCTACAATATAGTAGGAGCTCTAGCCAGAATAATTAGACAACAAAACAGGATCAAAGAGATACAAATTCAGAAGGAAGAAGTCAAGATATCACTATTTTCAGATGATATGATAGTATACATAAGCAACCTCCAAAATTCTACCTGAGAGCTACAGCTGATAAACAACTTCAGCAAAGTGGCTGGATACAAAATTACCTCTAACAAATCAGTAGCCTTCCTCTGCTCAAGGATAAACAGGCTGGTAAAGAAATTAGGGAAATGACACCCTTCACAATAGTCACAAATAATATTAAATGCCTTGGTGTGACTCTAACCAAGCAAGTGAAAGATCTGTATGACAAGAACTTCAAGTCCCTGAAGAAAGAAATCGAAGAAAGATCTCCCATGCTCCTAAAAATGGTCATCTAACTGAAAGCAAATTCATTTGGAACAACAAAAACCCATAAGAGCGCCGGGCGGCGGTGGTGCACGCCTTTAATCCCAGCACTTGGGAGGCAGAGGCAGGCAGATTTCTGAGTTCGAGGCCAGCCTGGTCTACAGAGTGAGTTCCAGGACAGCCAGGGCTACACAGAGTCTGTCTCAAAAAAACCAAAACCAAAAAAAAAAAAACCCATGAGAGCAAAAAATATTCTCAACAATAAAAACTTCCAGGGAAGTCACCTTTCCTGACCTCAAGCTGTACTACAGAGCAATAGTGATTTAAAAGAAAAAAAAAACCTGCATGGTATTGGTACAGAGTCAGGCAGGTAGATCAATGGAATAGAATTGAAGACCGAGAAATGAATCCACACACCTATGGTCACTTGATTTTTGACAAAGAAGCTGAAACCATCCATTGGAAAATGACAGCATTTTCAACAAATGGTGCTGGTTCAACTGGAGGTCAATATGTAGAAGAATGCAAATTGATCCATTTTTATCTCCTTGTACAAAGCTCAAGTCCAAGTGGATCAAGGAACTCCACATAAAACCAGATACACTGAATCTATTAGAAGAGAAAGTGGGAAAGAACCTCGAACACATGGGCACAGAGGAAAATTTCCTGAACAGAACACCAACGGCTTATGCTCTAAGATTAACAATCAACAAATAGGACTTCATAAAATTGCAAAGCTTCCTTCAGGCAAGGGACACTGTCAATAGAACAAAATGGCAACCCTCAGATTGGGAAAAGATCTTTACCAATCCTACATCCAATAGAGGGCTAATATCCAATATATACAAAGAACTCAAGAAGTTAGACTCCAGACAACCAAATAACCCTATTAAAAATTGGGGTACAGAGCTAAAGAAAGAATTCTCAACTGAGGAATATCAAATGACTGAGAAGCACCTAAAGAAATGTTCAACAACATCCTTAGTCATCAGGGATGGGCTTCTTATGATGGCACCTGCATTGGAGTTATTCCCCATATTGTAACCCCATACCCATATTCCTGTTAGTAACCCCAATAACCACTCATTGGTTGACCAAATTGGACTTTGATGCAATCATTATTTTGATTCCCTTTCTTGGGTGAGTGGAAGTGTTTGTGTGTGTGCGCGCGCGTAGCGTGTGTTACATCTTACTGGGAAAAGTCTCTCACACAACACTCTGGTCCTTGGTAATTAATTCTATCAAAGTGGATTCATTTAAGCACTCTTATTCATGCTTGGCTTCACAGCATGAGGCCACATAAAAGTGTAACAACAGCACAAATCACTACCATGCCAAACTGTTGCTGTGGCATTTTGATTCCGAGTTTCAGTAGTTGAAGTCATTCAGAATTGTTTTCTCAATTTGGGTGACTGATTAGATAGTCTCCTGTGCAGATCAGGATTATTTCCAAAAATTCTATTATTTTCCCTATCATTGTGCTGTTATTGAGGGAGTAGGTTAGTTACGTCAAAAAGTAATTTCCTGATTGAAAACCATTACGTTTCCAGATTTCTCTTTCTTCCTTTAAAATGTGCATAATATTCCTTTGCTATGCTATAATCTTGGATTTTTTCAGTCTCCAAACATGTGCCAAATAAACATCTATCGTTTAAAATTATCCAGTTTGTGTTATTCTGTTATTACCACAGAAATGTACTAACACAAAGATTCTATACTCTGTGAAAAAAGCTAAACACAAAAGCTAATATGTGGTTCTACTTTTATGAAATGTTCACAATAACCAAACCCATAGTGACAGCAAAAAAAAAACCAAAAACAAACAAACACAAAAAGTATGTGGTAGCTAAGATTTGGGATCAGGGAAGGGTGGGAAATGATTGTTTGATGGCTGTGGGCTTTTGTCTTAGGTAATGAAGACAGTTTGGAACTAGATAGCAAAAACACTTAGGCAGCATTGTAGATTCAGTAAATGGCAATGTGTTAAATGTTAAAATGGACAACATAGTAAATTTAACGTTATATGTGTTTTTTCAAATAAAAAAAGAAGTTTGGCTTTTCCCCAGGCATCCTCATTATAGTGATATCATCTTTAAACCCTGCATAACAATCCCTGGCTCTCCATCATGGTGCTCAAGGAAGTCAGGGAGAGCTAGAAATCCAACTTCTTTCTTAAAACCATCCAGAATTTTGGATAATTATCCTAAATGCTTCATTGCCGGACCAAACAAAGTGGATTCCAAGCAGATTTGGAAGGAAGATTGTGCTACTGATAGATAAGAACACCATGTTACACAAGGCATTTGGAAGAGAAACCAACTCTGGAGAAACAGTGTCCTTATATTCAGGTGGGTTTTGTGTTCACTAAGCAGGCACTGGTGGCTTTATACACTAAGTGCTTTATATACCTAATCTATCTTTCATTCTCATTTCTTGGCAGGCACCCATAAATGTTACCACTGTTTGTCTGCACATTGTTTATGGGACTGTTGTTTCAGTGCCACCTTTTATCATAGATGGGCACAAGTGGGTCCTGACTGAGGACATTGAGTACACCTCTCACTTACTGAAAAGATCAAGCCCTGTGGTTACTGCCACTAACGCCACCTCTGCTGCTGCAGTGCAGCTCCAGCCAAGGTTGAAGATAAGAGCTGGAGGAGTCAGATAAAGATACAGGACTTCGTCTCTAATCACCAAAAACCAAACAACTCATCTGATTTTATGTGAGAAATAAAGGCTTGTCTTTAAATGTTTCTTTGGGTTTTGTGTAGGGAATCAAAAGCCAAACTCTTCACATGGTACGAATGTGCTCTGCCACTGAGTTATGGACCCAGACCCTCACCCCTTGCACAGTTTTCATATGAGGTAGTAAATGTGAACACATGTCATGAAGCAGACTGAACAGTAAGTTAGTAACAGCACAACTGAAATGGGGATGAATTAGAATGATTGGCAGAGTGGGAAGAAGTGAGAATCATGAGAGCATAACAAACTGAAATGCAGTTGAAAGTGTCACTCAGTTTGAGTCTTGTGTTCCTGGAAAGCAGTGATGACTATGAAGCTCCCTACCTTTTTGCTTTTGTGTTCCAGCAAAAAGGCTAACTGTACAGGTCCCTGTCTTTTTTGCCTCTGGCGACCACAACATACCAGCATAAACATTAGGAATTTGCTTTCTCAGTTCTGGGGGCTGGGAAGGGCAAAGTCAACTGATTTGGTTTTGGGTAAAGGTTGCCTTTCTTGCTTACAAATAGCTGTGTATTATTACATTGTCATGTGACTTAATTTTCGTGTGAACAAAAAATAAGTAAACTCTTGTGTGTCTTTTATTGGTCTACCAATTCCATTGGACCAGGTTTCACCCTAATAACATTATCTAACTCTAATTACTTTCCAAAGGCCTCATCTCCAAATAATATTGCATTGAGGGTTAAGGTTTTAACACATTTGCTTTGGGAGGGTACACAAATCCATAGCACTCCCCGTGCTTTTTCCATATTCTGAAATAAGACCCAATCATGCATCCTCATGATTCAAGGATACTGCTCTATTGACGTGTCTCTATAAAAATTCTAACCCTTCTTCCTTGTCTTTATTATATTTCCCGTTAATAAAAACGTCTCTATTGCAACAGCCATGAAAAAAAAAATGACTTAGTTGACCTTTGCATGTTATGTTAGCTTTCGCGTGGTAAAATGATAGTGCAGTGTCTGCAATCCAAAGCTAGATCAGTCTCCTGTTGCTTCCTCCAGGACTGTAGAAGACCCTGAGTTGGGTTTCATAGGTTCCAGAGCCTGGCTTAGGCACTTTCCCAAATCTCTCTGCCACAAGTTCCCAGGAATGTGGGTATGCGGGGTAGGGGGTGGCGGTGTGTGTGTGTCACAGTCAGGACTTCGTGGATTCTCCTCCTCGGTCTCTAAGCCACAACAATGCTGCCTGCGCTTTTGTCTCCGACTTTCCCTGCACCTGAGTTTACTGGCGTCACTTTCTCCAGAATCCCTTTCTCTGAGCAGATTTCTACTACCCCAAGACTTGCATACGTCAGCATCCTGGTATTTCCCACAGAGGATCATACCAATCTGAGTCATCACAGCTAGCCTAAAAGTACCTACCTCTCTAGTGGTATTTCCTTGAAAGAACCACCAATTCCATGATTTTTCGCCGTGTCCATAATGGTGCTGCTCTTTAGAGGAACGCATTGTTCTCTGCTCTGATTCCCTTTTACCCCATATAAGTCCCAGGAAGGGTAGCAACGTTCCAGCTCTCCCCCCCCCGTCTCCTCTTGGTATCTTCCAGCCCAGGGGTGGGGGTGGGGAAGCGGAGCTGGGGCTGTAGCCCTTAGCTCTAAAAGTCGCCGGTCTTAGTGTGCCTCTGTACAAAACGCCATTCTTATTTCCAAGTATTCAAATTCCTCACAAAATCTCATCTCCGTTAAACTTTAAGAGGCAGATTTTTCTCCGCTGTACGAAATGACAAAGGCAATAAAGATGTCTGCTCCCTTAAAAACACGGCTTATTGGAGCATCCATTTTTCCTGCCTGCAAATTCAATCCTTGTGATAATAAAAATATTAGACCGGCTAGCACGGACCGCTTCAGGAAGAGCTACTGCGGCATGCGTAAATTTAGTGACTCGCAGTTACTAAGGCGGGGAAAAGGACTAAAAGTGGTTATCGCAGGAAGTTATGACTGATTCGGGAAATTATAAGACTTTGCCTGCATAAGAACTCAGATTTTAAGATAGGAGAAGAGAGTGAAGGCGTGCGAGTTAATCAGAACGGAAGTGAGGGCTGGCACTCTGCAGGCGAGTGAGACAGGCAAGTGTGACTCGCAAAGACGCGAATTTATTCGGTAAGTACTTGGGTAGGGGCTCAAACATGAGAACTGAAAATGTGGGCAGACGCTGCAAGCTGAGTTGATGAAGATCCGTTGAATGAGTGATCTGTGGAGGCTTTGATCGAAGTGGGCTGTAGATGAGGTGGTGGGAATATTTGGGTTTGTTGGTGAGCGTGCGTAGAATGATAGGGTCAGTAGTGTAAGTGATGTTGAGCTCTGTGGAGTATATGCTTGTGAGTTTTAAGTCAACGTTGGGAATCCGTGATAAAATGTGCAGTGGCCTATGAGTCCTTGATAGAGCTGTGTTTGTTGGATAATGGAGATCATGGGGGAAAACAAATTACCTTTCCCATCTTTCTTAGCTATACCCTGGCCATTTTACTGCTGGCATTTGTGAATTTCTGGCATGGTGATTTATGGTGAACTTTCAGTCTGAGTATCCTTGCCATCTGGACACTCTTCTTTTTCTTCTCCGTCTCAACAGTTCTGCCTTTTTAGGCCTTTGGCTTCTCACCACAACAGTCAGTCATGACTGAGTCCCAGGTAAGTTCTTATTTGCTTCTCCCAATTACCCTCTGCCCATATTAGGATAGAAGCAATATTGTCTAGTGGTTAAGACGATAGAATCTGCAACTAAATTGCTCTTAACAGCATTATGAGCTTACCAAAGCTCTCTGTGCCATGATTTTCTTAACTGTAAAATGGGAATGATTAAATGATAATGATAATAACATATACCTTGTATGGTGATTGTGAAGATCAATTGAGTTAATATGTGTTTAGAACAATGCTTTGATATATAATAAACTTCATATGTGAGTATATGAATTATTGTATTATTATTTATTCTATAAAGCCGGTATGTATAAAGATAAAATTTAAGGATATAGAACAAGACCAGCACAAGAGTTTGAGTGTGTCATAGGATTCTATATTTTATGTTAAGATAGTTAATTTTTTGAGCTTTCTGTAAGCCATAACATAAAAAGAACGAAACATATTCACTTGTATCTCATTATTAAAGAAACAGTAAGCCACTTCCATGGATGCACAGATTTCCTAATATTGATCAGACAGTCCTTTGATGGGTCCTTTAAGTCCTTATTAGAAAACACAGAGCTAATATTGCTCTATTGTGATTTAAATTATTTTCCTGTCAACCAAAGGTGTCTTGCTAAAACAAAACTAAAAAGGATGTGACTGTTCAGGAAAGCCAAGATAAGCCTACACAAACATGTTCTGGACTGAATAAAACTTGATGATCAAGAAGATGATATAAGCCATATGTCCTTCATATTCTTTTCCAGACTTTTTTTTTTAACTTTTATTATTTAGAAGAAACCCATAGGGTTGTCCTTTTACTTTTAGTCTCAAAATTTTAAAACATCCCTGAATATTTTACATTCTTTCTCTTCTGCCCTCCATTTACAAGTCTACTATTTCATCTTCTTTTCTTTTTCATACAAAAGTAGGACAGGAATGGCACCAAAAATACAAACTTCTTTAATAAGTGTAGTCACACATGCTTATTATCCCAATTTTCAGGAGGCTGGAGCAGGATGATTTAGAATTTGAAGGTAGCCTTGGTTCCTAGTGAATGCCAGCCTAGACTATGTAACAAACTGTATCCAAAAATCAAGGGTTAATTCAACACCCCCCAGAGAAAGAGAGGGAGGGACAGGAAAGAGAGGGGTGGGTGGAGACTGATAGATAGAGCACACTGAGGGTGTAGCACAGTGGTAGTTTTTCTAGCATACAGTGGGCCTTGGATTCAATCCTCAATGCAGAAAATAAACTCTCAAGGAACTTGCAGTCTAGAAAAGTAGTTCATTTGGCTAGAATGGTCAACAGACCCTTTGTTCTTCTTCCAGAAAAACAATAATAATAAATAAAATAAAAATGACAGGCAAAGTATCTCATATCATCAATCATTGTAGATCATTTAAATTTGTTTAACTTTTGCTATTTTGCCTTGGTCTTTCTAAATGTACATATATTTCTAAACATAATAACTAGCATGCATTCCTTTTGTTAAAATTTACTCATTAAATAAAACTTTTGCAACTCTGTCTTCTCTTTAAAATGTAATATTGGTCACAGAAATACAAAGTGAGCATCTATGATCCGAACATTTAAATTGCCCAAAGCTACAAATATGCAACTTGGCGTTTATGGACATGATGCCTCAAGTTGAAAATTCCACAAATGACCTTATGTGATGATGGATCACAGCCAAAATCCAGGCATTCTGAAAGTATTTTGTAAAATTTCCTTAAATAGTGTGTGTGTGTGTGTGTGTGTGTGTGTGTGTGTGTGTGTGTATGAATTTCATGTGTCTATTTGGATCTCATCCCTAAAAAAAATATCTTATGTGAATATTCAAAAAATCCCAAATCTAAAATACTTCTTTGTCTCATGCATTTTGGATAAAGATTGCACAATCTATAGTAGTTATGATGGTGGTGTTAATGGTAATAGGAGTGGCAACAAGCAACCTCATACTATGCACAGCACTCTACTGAAGAAATACTTTATATACATTGGCAACTTTAATCCTCATAATAACATTATGAAATAGGCACCATGATCATTCACATCTTTCTAGGTGAGGGACAGAGTAAATAAGATTTACACAGCTGATCACTAGTACAGCTGGGATAGTCCCTATTAAATGAATACTTGTTTACAGATGTTTCAATATCAGGACACAGAGGGTTTTTGTTCTTTGTGTTTTTTTAAATCAATGCAGAGGATGAAATCCAGGACCTCCTATATGCTAAACGAGGATTCTATTACTGACACACCTTGCTCATAGATATTTTATTTTGTTTTCTTTAATTTGACTATTTATTTTTACTATAAGGTTTCACATGTATAACCCAGGCTGATCCTGAACTTGGGATTCTCCTGCCTTAGCCTCCTGAGTGCTGAGATTATAGACATATGCTACCAAAGCTAGCTCACATAGGAATATTTTAAACAGCTGTATTTTTCTCTTGTATTCATACATCATGATTTATTGGTGAACTTCATGTTGAAGGAACTCTGTGTAATTTCTGGTAGTGATGTGGTCATGGTTTGTCATCTTTGTTTTCAGAGATAAGCATTTCTACATTTTTTTTTTTGGTTTTTTGAGACAGGGTTTCTCTGTGTAGCCCTGGCTGTCCTGGAACTCACTCTGTAGACCAGGCTGGCCTCGAACTCAGAAATCCGCCTGCCTCTGCCTCCCAAGTGCTGGGATTAAAGGCGTGCGCCACCACCACCCGGCTAGAGATAAGCATTTCTAAAATGTCTGTTTGAAGAGTTTTGTTTGAAGTGTGTTGTGAATGTGCATAGATATTGCCAAACTGCATTTTGAAATGTTAATTCAAGTTGACAGTTTCTCTGATAATGAGTGAAAAGACCTTTGTGAATCCTCTTGTCATAGTTTAAGGATTTGCAATATGATAATTGGAAATATCTTATGTTTAGGTTTGTGTATATCAACATGGTTGAACAACTATGTTTTTCTCTTTTTATATTTCTTTTGTGAATTGTTTTTTCCCAAATACTCCCTTTTTAAGTGAGTTTCAAATCTTTGTCTTCCTATTTTTGAACATTTTGTAGAAATATAGCATAGACAAAAACCTTATGAAGTAAATTTGTTGAAATATAGCAAATAGAAAGCTTATAAAGTATACAGTTTTATGAACTTCTTACAGATTAAAAACACTTACATAAATAGTACTTGGACCAAAAAAGAAGAGGAAATAACATGGTTCCCAGAAGCTTCCATGGAATTTCCAATTATTAGCTCTTGATTTATATTAACAACTTTCTAATTTCTATCATCATAAATTATTTTTCTCTTCTTGAATTTCACATAAATGGAAATATACATATTATATTTTTGGACCTGACTTCTTTTACATGTCATGAATTTTTTGTGATGGTGGGACTAAAACACAGAGCCTTATAAATATTAGGTAAGCACATTTCCACTGAACTATATCTCTCACCCATCATGTTTTAAATATACATATAACCTTGTTACTTTAGGTTTCAATAGTTTGTTCTATTTCTGTTATTGTGTACCATTCTATTGCATAAGAATCTCACAATTACTCTTTAAATCCACTGCTGATAGATGTTTCCATTTTTGGTATTATAATAATACTTCTGTGAACATTCTTATTTATGTATTGGTGAACCTGTTTGCATATTTCCTTTAGATACATACCAAAGAGTAAGGCTGAAACTTCATAGAAGTATTTTCAGTTTTAACAATTCTACCAAGCCATTTTCCAAAGTGTCTGTACCATTTTACTTCAGGCAGGGTATGAAACTTTGTGTTGCTCCACATCATTGACAACACTTAGGTTGTTAGACTTAATTTTTTTTTTTTTTTTTTTTTTTTTTTTTTTTTAGGTTTTTCGAGACAGGGTTTCTCTGTGTAGCCCGGGCTGTCCTGGAACTCTGTAGACCAGGCTGGCCTCGAACTCAGAAATCCGCCTGCCTCTGCCTCCCAAGTGCTGGGGTTAAAGGCGTGCGCCACCACCGCCCAGCTGTTAGACTTAATTTTAACTGTTCTGTTAGAAAATACTAGAATCTGAGTGAGTCTTATGTTTGTCTTTCCCTGATGACTAATGTAACAACAAGCATCTTTGCATATGTTTATCCACTATATTTATCTCATTAGTTCTTAATAGTTTCTATAGTATGAAGGTCCTTTGCTTTGATTAGATCTTGCAAATCTTGAAGAAGGCTGTTGCAGTGCTGAGAATGGAGTTCAGGGCCTATACATGCTGGTCAAGTATTCTACTACTGAACTACACCTGTAGTCCCTAAGAGGGATTTTTTAAATGGTAAAACAATACCTTCTATTTGAAGTGTATTTCCTTTATCATAAAGAACATTATCACTTCAGTTAGCCTAGTCTGATCTCTCTCTCTCTCTCTCTCCTCTCCCTCCCTCCCTCCCTCCCTCCCTCCTTCCCTCCCTCCCTCTCTCTGTATCTTGTCTGTCTATCTCTTGCTCTCTCCCTCTCCTACAAACACACACACACATCATATATACTCCATAAATATGTGTAAATATAATGTGTCAATTTTAAAGTATTAAAACAAAGATTTGGAGATCACTTTTAATTTTTGCCAAACTAATTGAATAAAAGTATGCAATTACAGGGATCAGTGTCATTTGAGGATGTGTCTGTGAACTTCACTCAGGAAGAATGGAATCAACTGGACCCTATTCAGAGGAGCCTATACAGAGATGTGATGCTAGAGAATTATAGCCATCTTGTCTCTCTGGGTGAGGATGGGTTGTTGAGTAATTTATAGTTTCCCTAATAGTGTAACTTTCTGTTTCTAAAGTTTCAATACCTTGGGTTCTGGGTATCAAAGTTTTTATTTCCTCTTAGATAAAGAAGATGTTAATTGCTGATGTGAAATGTACCCTTATTAAAACGTACCTTACTTAATTTTGGAAGGCTGAATGTCACACAGAGTACCCAAGTCTTGTATAATTTCCCATTACAGGGTATCCTATTACCAAACCAGAAGTGATCACCTCTTTAGAGCAAGAAGTCCTTGGGCTCATAAAGAGAGAAATCCCAAGTTCAAGTTGCACAGGTAAGAAGAGAGAATTGGAAGATGATGAGAGCAAGACTCTAGATGCTCTGGTGAAGGTTTCCTATCTTTAAGATCTCAAAAATACCTTCTTAAATGTTATACACACACACACACACACACACACACACACACACACACTGTTACTGCTCATTATAGATTGTTAGTTTGGTAGGCTTATCTCACAGTAACCTTTGAATGAGATGTTAAGAAAGAAACTATGCCCTACTCTGGCTTATTCCTTCTGCTTCTTTTTCCATTCATTCAATCATCTCCAGCCTTTCTGAAAGGATCTTAGCATTCTGGGTGTCCCTGCCCCCAATCCTAGATTTACTGTCTTTCCAGGATCCCTTTTTCTATTCATAGTTCTCTGAACCTATTTTTAGTTTCCCCACTTTAAACCTAATTTTCAGTCATATTACTTATACTTATTGTTATTTTCTTGTTCCAGTGTTCACTGGATCACCTTGGAGTTTGTTCCTTCAAGCTCTTAGTGTAAGAGGGACACATGCTTGGAACCTCTTTCTGGGAAATATGTAGAGTTACAAGAAAATAAAAGTGAACACCATCTAAAGCCTGCTTCTGACTGGCTGTATTGACAGAGTCTGGTTTATTATTTTTCTTTTCATTAGATGGTCAAGCTGAATACAACCTGGCATGGCATCAGAAAAAACAAAATATGCACCTGGAGCAGGCTATATGCATTATTGAGAAAAATGTGACTGAAGAAAGAAGTTATGAATGTGATAAATTTGTAAGCCCACTTCCTCAGAGCACATGGGTTTCTTCAGGACCCATACCCTATAAGAATAACTCATTTGGGGAAAGTATTAAAGATAACTTAGGTTTACTCAATCCTAGTAGTCTGAGATTTGCAGCTCAGGATTGTTATGAATGTAATAGATGTAGGAAATTATTAATTCTTGACAGACATGAGATAAGTGATGGCATGAAGTCCCGTGAGCATATTATGTATGGAAAAGAGCATATTTATAAATTTGTTCAACCTGACTTGATTCAACTTGGAGACAAAACCTATGAATGTCCTGAGTGTAGAATAACCCTTAGCCCAAGTTCATTCCTTGTTGTTCATCAGATCACTCACATAGGAGAAAAGCCTTATGAATGGGCAAGATGCAGAGAAGCATTCAACAACACAGCACACCTAAGTCTACATCAAACAACGCACACAGGAGACAAGCTTTTTGAATGTAATGAATGTGGCAAATCCTTCAGAGAGGAGTCAACACTGCATATACATCAAAGAACACATACAGGTGAAAAACCATATATATGCACTGAGTGTGGCAGTGCTTTTCAAGAAAAGACGAATCTTATTATACATCGGAGAACTCACAAAGGAGAAAAGCCCTATAAATGTACAGATTGTGAAAAAACCTTCAACCAAAAGGCACATCTGAATGTACATCAGAGAACACACACAGGAGAAAAACCTTTTGAATGTACCAATTGTGGCAAGTACTTCAGAGAGAAATCAACCCTGAATATACACCAAAGAACTCATACAGGAGAGAAACCATATGTATGCAATGAATGTGGAAAAGCCTTTAGAGAAAAGACAAAACTCATTATACATCAGAGAACTCACACAGGAGAGAAACCTTATGAGTGTTCAGAATGTGGGAGAGCGTTTAACCAAAAGGCACACCTCAGTGTACATCAGAGAACACACACAGGAGAGAAACCTTTCGAATGCAATGAATGTGGCAAAGCTTTCAGAGAAAAGTCAACACTGCGCAGACATCAAAGAATTCATACAGGAGAAAAACCTTATGTGTGTTTAGAATGTGGAAGAGCCTTTACCCTTAAGCTAAGCCTCAGTGCTCACCAGAGAATTCATACAGGGGAAAAAACAGATGGATGTACTGTATGTGGAAAAGTCTTCTCCCGGAAGTCATACCTCATGTTACATCAGAGAGCTCATACAAGAGAAAAATTTGAAAAATCATATGAATGCAATGAATGTGATAAAGCATTCTTCCAGAAATCATATCTCATTATTCATCAGAGAGTTCACACAGGGGAGAAACCCTATGAGTGTAATATATGTGCGAAATCTTTCTCCCAAAAATCATATCTCATTATTCATCAAAGAACCCATACAGGAGAGAAACCATATCAATGTGATAAGTGTAGCAGAGCCTTCAGAGAGAAGTCCAAACTCACTGTGCATCAGAGAATTCACATAAGAGAGAAACCCTATGATTGCCCTGAATTGGAAAGAAACTTTCCAGAAATCAAAGTTCCTCATAGATTAGAGAACTCAGAGATGAAAGAAAACAAAGAACTGAAAATGGAAAATCTGTCATAGTAAAGTTAAAGAAAAAGGAACTGTTAAAAGTGATGGGGAAATTGTGCTGTAGCTAGGGTGCTTTTCTGAGCATATGATACTTATGCTTAAAGATCAGCACCAGCCATATTGGGAGAAGAGCATTCTGAGTAAAAGAAATAGGAAAATCCTCTTTCTGAAAGAAAAGAACTTGGCTTCTGTACTTTTGCATCTATTGAATTATCATTTCTCATCAAAGAGATTGTTCAATGCTGAAATCTTTTCAAGTCTTCAATGCATGAAAGCTGTCAGTTGAAAAACAAACCTCATCATAATTGTGGGCATAAGTATAAAAAGAATTCAATTAATTAATTTAAATAAGTATAGTTCCTCAGAAGTGAAGTAAAGGAAAGCTGTATGCTTCCAAATTTAATATCAAACACTCATAGAAAACATAAAAATAACTTATTAGAAAAAGTGGTTTGCCAAACAATTTTAAGTTAAAGATTTAAATATAACCATTAAAGGAACAACAAAGAATATATTACAAAATTCCAAATTATTTTAATTATCAGAACAATGTAAGAAGATACTACTAGAGTATCAAATCCAGTGTTAAGCAGTAATAACAGTTGATAATGCCAATTTTTCCTTCCCATCCTGATCTGGGAAGACTATAAGCTTCCAAGAAGGACTATAAGCTGCCTAATAGGCTTTAGAGGACATGTTTTTGACACAAACTCACTAGAGTTCATTTCTGCTGCTTTTAATGAATACCTACCACATTCAGAATTTTTTAATAGTCAGCATGGTAGCATCTTTTATGGATTCCTAGAAAGATGTGAAATTTGGTTATCTATACTGGTTGGGGTGAAATAATGGAAAATTCCAGTTGACATTAAGGAAGAGGTCTTGAACTCTCCTTGCCATGCAGTGACAGCTAGATGTTTTAATGATCAATTGTGTTTATTTTTGAAGAACACTGAAAGCAAGGCTTTGGGTGACTGAGCCCTGACCATGGACTACAAACAACATGAGCAACTACTTCATGAGAATAGCTACTTCCAGTAGGACTGCCCAATGAAATGAGAGCAAATGGCTGTGTTCAAGACATACCATGAAACCAAGGCATTCTGTAAAAAGAAATTTTTACTTTGTGTGTCCTTTGAATTCTTTGCCTAAATTCCAAGTCTGTCATTTTCAACTTTAGATTTAGATCATGAAAGATATAACAGGAGGTTGGGGCTTAGAATGGTAGTATGTTAGAGTATGTGAAAGAATGTGACTATTTTAAACTCTCAGTTCACACTGTGTAAGCTCTATTTAATTTAATTCTCCCTCTGAAGAGACTGCAAATGTCTTAAATAAAGACCCTGTAGTGACCTAATCTGAAAATGATGCTTTTAAAGATAAGACATCTTTCCTATCCTTATACCCAACCCCTTTCTCTCCAAATCTGTTGCTGATTTTCTTTTGAGGCAGGATCTTACTATGTAGATCAGGCTGGCCTTAAGTTTGTGATTTCTGCCTTTGCTACCTGAGTGCTGGTATGACAAGCATTTATCACCACATGCATATTTTTCAGAGAATTTTATGCCAAGCACTGTATGTGTTTTCCAAATATCAGTTCATTAAGTCCTCCAAATAACCATCATGAGTTATTGCTCTCATTATCTTCCTTGTTTTTCAGATTTGGAAACAGTCAGAAAAAAATCAGTGGCTATTTAAAAGAAGCACAACCAGTAGGTGGTAGATAGCATATATAAATCAAAGGGAATCTGCTCTTGATTTCTATATCATCCTCCCAACCCCCAAGTGATTTGTATCTCCAGATTAGATCTATGAATCTGTGGAGAAAAGGATTGACTGGGAGTACTTTCAGGCACTGGAAAACATGAAGAAAGTCAAAGCATCTGACAGGTAATAGATCTTACATTATTTATAGATACCATCTTTTATTAAACCCACAAAAAATGGAATCTCTATCTTTATAAAATTTGAGTCACCAGTTATCATAGTTTGAGTCAATTTTCAGATGCACATCACACCCCTTTAGCCATTCGGATAAATCATGACCAGCACAGTGCCGGGTCCAGGAATCCCTGGGAAATAAAAGGAGGAAAGGAAAATGAAGTGAACAAGTTAATGGAATGGTAGCATCACTATTTGTGCTATTAAAGGTCCAGTCCATGCCCACAAACTTACCAGGCCTTCATGCTCTTATGTGAGGATACAACCCTCTTGGCACACATGATATCATCCAGAATATGGCGGTTGAGCAGGTCTGGGGATGGGAAAAGAAGGATGGGGTGATGTGATACACTAGTGACATAGTAAAGTATTTGAAGGGCCTAAAGTTTCTGGGTTCCTTATGGCCTAAATAACCATAGCTATGATGTTGGCAAATTATAAATGACTTTCATTCTTTGCTAGATAGTCATGACCTATTTCCATTGCCCTGTTGACTGATGCTATACAACCTTAACCCATGTTGAATGATCTGTTTGACTTTGACTATCATGCTGGCTGGTTATGAATAACTCCAACCACCACAATCTCCAACCTGGACATCCTCCAACTCCACATTGGCCAACTGTGGATGACATCAACTGTCATCATGTGTAGGGTTGAATTATGTCAACTATAATGTTGGTTGATCTGGCTTTACCTCAACTACCATGTGGCTAATTGGGAACCTACTTTATTTCCATATTGGTCAGTCCTGATGAATTCAAACCCTATGTGGTTAGATCCTTGATAAATTCAGCTTCTATCTGAGTGTTATGAATGAACTCAATCAGGAATGAAGAGACAATTCAGCAGTTATTACTTATAACTTGCTTCTCTTGAAGAAGATCCAGGTTCAGTTCCTAGAACCCACATGGTAGCTCCATTTCTAGGGAACTCCATTTCCAAGAAATCTGACACCTTTTCTGCTCCATCTACAGGCATGAGGGATGGACATAGTACACATATAAGCATGCCCATAAAACATTCATACACATAAAATGTAAATAAATACATCTTTTAAAAATAAAAGATAAATTACCTTTATCTTCATACTGGCCAGCTGCATTCAGTTTCACCCATCATACTGCATAGTTGTATATGATCTGAACTGCCATGTTGGGTAGGCCAGGATAGCATTTATTTACCACTTAACTAATTATTAATGTTCTCAACCACCATGCTGACCAGTCCTGAAAAGTCCTATTTTTATTATTTATATGTATGTGTGGGTGTATGTCGGGCCATGGAAGGATTGCCATGGGCCTGGAACCCTGAGATTGCAGGTGTTTGGCCACGCCCCCAAAACCCAGGGTCCTGACCTGCAGTCTCCATTTAACCTGTAACTTGAGTCACGTAAGACACAGGTAAAGGGCATGACTAAGAGTCTTCTGCCTTGAGATTTACATATTAATAAGGCCAGGGGACATAGCTAATTAAATTTTCTCCTCCCTAGCCCCTCCCCTTTCCACTCCTAAATATAAGGGAGCCCCTTTGGGCATTTGCCCGGGGAGCGCACATCATCCAGATCCAACTATCGTCATGTTCAATAAAACTACTTAGAAATTCAGTCCACGTGTCTTCTCAGGCCTTCTTTCAGCATCTGGGACTCTAGACTTTTCATCTATGTGGGAACCACCGCCACAGGAAAAGTTCCAGCCCGGGGACTCCTCCGCCTCACGGGCCACTGCCACATGGGCCCAAGCCCAGGGGCCAGGGCCGCCCCGCGTGTGGTCTGTTTCTTTTTTTTTTAACCCACAGGTGTATAGCACAAGTGTAGGTGTGTCCATGAAGGCTAGAAGAAGGTATCAGATACCGTGGAGTGGATTTATAGGGGATTATAAGTCATCTAACATAAGTGCTGGGAACTGAACTTGGGTCCCTGGAAGAACAGTAAGTACTCAACCACTGAGCTATCTCCCCAGCTCCCTAGATAGTCTTAACCACAAATATGACCAGTTTTAATTTATCCTTCATTTGATTTGAACTCTTTATTGAGTTCATTCATAACACTCAGATAGAAGCTGAATTTATCAAGGATCTAACCACATAGGGTTTGAATTCATCAGGACTGACCAATATGGAAATAAAGTAGGTTCCCAATTAGCCACATGGTAGTTGAGGTAAAGCCAGATCAGTCAACATTATAGTTGACATCATTCAACCCTACACATGATGTCATCCGGATGTTGGCCAATGTGGAGTTGGAGAATGTCCAGGAACTTGGTGTGGTAGTTGGAGTTATTCATAACCAGCCAGCATGATAGTCAAAGTCAAACAGTTCATTCAAATCTAAATGATCTTACTGGTCATGTTACCTCAAACTGAACATCTTCATTTTACCTACTCATGTAAAAACTCATTATTCATTTGCCCTGTCTAAGTTCATCTGAGGTTCTAGACAACCTCAACCTTCAGCCAATCTTGGATGACCTCTTCTGTCATGGTCTCAAGACTTACATGACCTCAACCTCCACTCTGAGTGGCTTCAGATACTGTAGTCTCCATTTTGGCCTGTTGGAGATAACCTTAGCCATCATTGTGGCTAACATTAAGTTTCAATTGTCCCCTGTGTGTGTGTGTGTGTGTGTGTGTTTTCCCCTCAACAGTACCGTATTTTTGTCTGGAAGGTTCTCTCATTTCATCCCCAGGGTAGTTTGTTTTTGTTCTTACTTCTATACTTATGCCTCTTTCCTCAGGGCCTAAATAGCACATTATTCTCTATTTCACATGGAGCAAAGTTTCCTGTTTTCAAATTTTTAATACAACTGCAGCTTGCATTTTAAAAGAGATTGGGGTGGTGATGGGCATTTGAACTATTTCTGACGTAAATAACCTCTGGTCTAGACTTATTAAAGATTCAGGATGCTTTTTCTATTAACTCAGAGAGTTTTTTCCTTTCTCATTATTTTTCTGCTTCAGCATGAGATTAAGATTTAAAAGACATTGCTGCCAGGTGTGGTAGTACATGCCTTTAATCCTAGCATTCAGGAGGCAGAGGCAGGAGGATCTCTTGAGTTTAAGGCCAGCCTATCTCAAAACAACAACAACAACAAAAGACTTTTCTTTCTGTGTATGACATGGGAGGCAGGTGGCAGACAGTCTTGTGTGTCCCCAGGGATGCCTTACCATTACAATCCATGTGGCAGAGGTTCTGTGTAGGTGTGATGCCATTGTTACACCACCAGGCAGAGTTCAGCTGGAAAATGCCATATTCACTGCTGCCATCTGGATTGTGGTCCACAAAAGAGGTGTCAAAGCCACTCTCATAGTGTGCCACACACAGCCCTAGGACAGTGAGAGGGTAGTTAGAAGGTGGGCATAAGCATAGGAATAAGGAAGACTAGGAGAGGAGGATAATGGGTATGAAGCTCATCTGAATTGTAAACATGGTGATCTTGGATTGGCTGTCAGGTGTTGATTCTGGTGACCTATTGCTGATGCTGGTAGTGAATGGTGGTAAACATGACAATATTGATGGTAATCGTGGTGCTAATGATAGAGCTAACAATTGTGAAGACAGTGATGACCATGACTTTACAGTTGAATTAAACTAGTCATCATAATCAGATGGTGACTGAAAAGATCGTGTCCTGGCCCCCAAAAAGATGAAAAATATAAAAGTTGACTGGGTCTGAGTAAAGTGGATAAATTGGGGTGGATAAGACTTGGGGCAATAGGAATCTTACAGTCTCCAACAGAGTAGCCTTTGAAGCCATTGAGGCCAGCCTTCTCCAGCTTCCTTGCTAGTTCACAGCGTTCATAAATCTTGGCATCCACTGTGGCAATCAACAGTGTGGCCAAGATCACTACCACAGTGCTGCAGACCTGCATGACAGCCAAAAGCCCTTCTATATGGTTCCTTGACTCAGATTCAGTGATGATCAGAAATAGGGACATTCTAGAATGCTAGGCTTTATGAGTACCAGTCTGAACTATAGATTCTGGAACACATGGGCTACATGCCTGGGGACTGTACCACTTTCCTTAATGCCAACTCTATTAGAGACTAGAAGAAACAGAAAGAAAAATACTAACATATACACACATAATGAAGGGAGATAAATACAGAGAGAAACTCAGAAATATGAGAAAAATTCAGGGAGAAAGATTGGATATACACAAAAGATGTATGGAACTTGAATACTTATCCTTACAGTAGACCCACATTCCTCTACATTCTTTAATATTGTCCTACATTGTTCTATCCTTGCTCATCATTCTTTGCCACTTAGCTACCTCCTTTTCTACTCATGCTGATGCTTGCTGTCTCTATTACCCACTCTTCTGAGTGGTCAGTTCTGTCTTCTACACTGTGTTTACTGTCACCTCTAATTCCTTATGCTATTCAGAATATGACCATCATGTCTTCTTGCTACCCCTCATTACCTTTATTTACTCATGGTCTTCATCTGTTTGTACTGCTATAGCAGAATACCTGAAACTATGCAATTCATTAAGAACAGAAATATATTTCCTTATAGTTTTGGAAGCTGATAAGTCCAAGATTACAATTATAGCATCTGATGAGTGCTTTCTTATTCTCACATGGTGGAAGGCAGAGGGACAAGAGTGAACTAATTTCTGCAAGTTCTTTTGGTAGTTGTCTTGAAAGGACAACATAAACCCCATTTGTCTCCATTTAAGGACCAGGCCTGATTCTGAGAAGAAAGCCATAGGCACCAGCTCCAAGAACAGACCATAAAGACACCAGCTCCTGGAAAGACCATAAAATCCAGAACAAGATCATAAAACCCCATCCCAAAAAACAGCTTGGGGGATAACCACAGGAACAGGAAACTATCTTCTCCCAGGATGGGTCATCTATGCTGATCATCCTGTAGTTCATGACATAGGAATGCAGACCACTGACTGCCTGGCACAAGCCAATCAGAATCTGATCCTGCACCTTCCCAGCTTCAACCAATGAAATTTTAGATTACCTAACCCACTATATATAGAAGAACTAACATAGTAGCCAATGTTATAGTGATGTCACTGCTTTGGTCCCTGCCAATCACATTAGAGATTACCTAATTCTTCTAGAGAGTGCTCCTGGTTCCCTATAAGAAGGCCAGTGCACCTTTGTATGGAGTCACCATTTTGAAGAATGGTTGACCTCCCTCCCCCCCCCACACACACACATGCTGGATGTTTCTGCAGAATAAATGCTCTTTGTCTTTGCATACTATCTGAGTCTGGGGTCTTCTTTCAGTAATTATCAGACCTTTACAGTCTTAGGGAAACTATTGCTGTGATGAAACATCATGACCAAAACAACTTGTTCACAGTTCCATTTAACAGTTCATCAAAAGAAGTGAGAGCAGGAACTCATACAGAGCAGGAAACAGGAGGCAGGAGCTTATGCAGAGAGCATGAATGGGTGCTACTGACTGGCTTGCTCCTCATGGCTTGCTCAGCCTGCTTTCTTACAGCATCCAGGACCCCAGCTCAAGGATGGTACCACCCACAATGGGCTGGTTCCTTCCTTGTCAATCACTAATTAAGAAAATGCCCTACAGGCTTGTGTGCAGCCTAATCTTATGGGACTATCCTCTTAATTGAGATTTCCTTCTCTCAGATGACTTTGGCTTGTCAAGTTGACATAAAACTATCCAACACACTAGTCATATTAATTTATCATGAAAGTGGAACTCTTGTCACCTAAATACCTGTCCAAATGGCCCATCATCCAAGGCACTGAGAATTAAGTTTCTGGCACATGGATTTTTTAAAAATATTTATTTGTTTGTTTATTTATGTATACATGAGAAAGGTTCAGGGAGAGCAAATATGAACATGAATCACTTCATGATGTCAGAGTCCTCAAAAACCAGTCCACTCCCAAAGGCACACCTTTGAACACTGCTACATTTAAGACCAAGCTTTTCAACAAGCTTTGTGGGGAATTTAAAAATCTAAACCAGTCATTCCTTTCCTCTGTCACATATCCTCCTTCATTCCCTTCACTCTGCTGCTCACTCATCTTCATCCCATCACTTTTTGTTTTTCTCTGTGCTCCTTCACTCCAAATTTGACCTGTAATCACTGTTCTTCAACACCTTTGCCAGTCCCAGGTGTCCTCTTTGCCCCCATTCAAGTTCTCTAAGATGAAATGCTTATATAATCAGATACCTTCCAGAAACTCTCTAGAATAATAAAGAAATAAAGACTATTATTGAGTAGAAATTATGGATCCAACTTTAAGAACTTGTGACCTTGGGCAAGTACTGATCTCTGGAACAGTTCCCTTATCTAACAGATGGGAGCAATGGGACTGTTGTAGTGACTATTTGAGGTATGTACTTCACATAGTGTATAGCACACAGGACACACTTCTTTCATTTCCTGTGCTTGTTGCTAGAACCTCTACGCTGGCCTTCTTTTTCTTTTAAAATATGTTCTTTACCAAACTAGCCTGCAATTTATTTCTTAATTGCAAGTTTCCCTCTTTATTACAAAGTTATATAGAAGTTCACAGGCCATAGTCATGCAGGGATTGTAAACCCACTCACTTTTCTGAATTATTCAGAAAACTGCAATTTTTCCCTTTTTTTTCTTCTACTACATCTCTAAGCATGCTTTCCTTAACACTTTGGGATTCCCCCACCCTCAACGTTTTGGGCTTCCTATTCTTTATCTAAAGCCTCCCTTCCCACCATATAACTGCTTGTCTGCCTACCCAGATCAAAATCTTGAGTAAGGTTAAAAGACCACCAGAACTAGTGCTAATTAAAACAATATTAGTGAAAGAAGATATGTCAGGTTGGTCACAGAGTGAAGTGAATGTCGTCCTGGAAGAGTACCTGACGACATTTATATGCATATAGACTATTATATGCATGTGGGTACAATGAAAACACATTTATTAGAACTACTGTATAGTAGCTCATAGTGTACTGCTATATTTAGGCCTACTAATAAAGGTGAAAGCCAATAACATACAAAAAAATCAGAGAGGGAAATCAGGTGAGAAGAAACTCTTCAAGCACTGTTCTTTAGAAGGTGTTGTTTACCTCAATGTTTGGCAGGAATAAGCAGGTGGCAGCAACAGCAGGTGGTCCCTTAAGTGGCATAGTCTTTGTGTAGGCTTCTGGTATGTGGAGCCTTAGCTCTACCAGCATCAGCACTAATCACAGCCATATGCTTTAGACAACCCTTTTAACACCAATCATAGCTTTTGAGACTCCTGTTTGAACAACCTTGTCTCTTTAGGACCAGTCACAGCAGTCCCGTGGTTAAGCCAGCTGGGGGATAATGTTCCACTTCAAGTTGCAGGGTGTTTTTGAGTTTTGAGGTAGCAAAAGTTGTGGTACAAACTCCCTACTAAGTCATTTGAGATTGTGCTACTACCAAACAGAGAAAAAAAAAAAAACTGCCAAAGACCAGTGACTGAAAATCTTTTAGCATGCCCACTAATCCCGTCTGGGAAAAGGCCCTCAGCCAGCTGTTGGGTAACAGGAAAAGGTTTTATTTGGGCTATCCTGCACCATTTAAAAAGAGTAGTTTATTATTGAGTACACTGCAGGGGAGCAGTGAAGTGAGCAGTAACTAACTGCTTGTAGCTTTATATGTAATTTTAAGCTCAGTATACAATGTTAGGTTGCTTCATCTGTTTTTTTTTTTTTCATTAAATTATTTTATTTATTTAACATTCTAAAAGTTGTCCACTCTCCTGGTCACCCTCCAAGAGCTCTTCAACTTATCCCTTCTACCTTTCGGCTCTAAGAGGGTGTTCCTCCTCCCAGCCAACCACTCCACTCACCCAGCAACCCTCCTTCACTTTACCACCCCAAGCACAACCTTTCCTGGGGTATCATCTATTATAACATTTTTATTTTTATTTTTTTTTTGATATTTTAAAGTTTTATTTATATTCCCTTGCAGTGCTTAGCCTCACAGCCTAAGCAAGAATTCAGATTGCCAGACAGAGAGGGTTCTGGGTAGCCCCTCTCTGCTTGGTCTAGGGTTGGAAGTCTCTTCTTTTAGGTTGGTGGAGATGGGTTTGAGGAACACCCTGTATAAAGTAAAAACCTCATCTTGAGTCTCGTGGTCCTCCATAGCTAACTTATGATAATGTATCTGAATAGGTTTTGCTACCAAATTATCTATCTGTTGTATCACAAAATTAGTCAGCCTATTTAAGGCCCGGGACTAAAAGAAATCAGCATAAATAACCCAGTTAATGGTCCCACTCTCCCCCTACCTATTCAATATAGTACTGGAAGTCCTAGCCAGAGCAATTAGGCAACAAAAGGAGATCAAAGGGATACAAATTGGAAAGGAAGAAGTCAAAGTTTCACTATGTGCAGATGATATGATAGTATACTTAAGTGACCCCAAAACTTCCACCAGAGAACTCCTAAACCTGATAAACAACTTTACCAAAGTGGCTGGGTATAAAATCAACTCAAACAAACCAGTAGCATTCCTCTACACAAAGGATAAACTGGCTGAGAAAGAAATTATGGAAAGGACACCATTCACAATAGTAACAAATAATATAAAATACCTTGGTGTGAATCTAACCAAGCAAGTAAAAGACCTGTATGACAAGAACTTCAAGCCCCTGAAGAAAGAAATTGAAGGAGATCTCAGAAGATGGAAAGATCTCCCATGCTTCATCTGTTTTAATAGGTAAAATATGAAGCCCTGTCCCTGGTTCAGAAAGTCAATACCCACACTTTCTCATTCTCAACACAATGACTGCTTTCTCTGGAAAGGCGAAGGCATTCTCAGCCACCACTTAATACACTACTGTAGTTTTCTCTGTGTGACCCCCTGTGGCAGTTAATTCTCAGCTTGTTGTTTGAAGAATCCTGTGGCCCTTTAGAAGCTAGAATGCAAACTCCGGTTCTAGTAGAAAGGATAGAGCCAGGGACTTTTCCCTAAATAGAAATTGAAATCACTTAAAGCCTTCCAGGCCCTGCATTGTCTTGTTAATTGCATCTGTAACCCTGTGGCTGCTCTCTGAATTCACCACAGGAAATTCGTTCTTGTTGGAATAATTTTCTTAACTGGACACTCCCTTTTTCCACCCTATCCAAAAAAAAAAAAAAAAAAAAAATGGTTCCTGATGTCCTTAGAAATGCTAATCTCTGCTAAATAAACACCAGCTTTGCCAAGCCACTCAAAGGCTTAAAAAAAAAAAAAAAAAACAGTGGATGCAGAATTTATTTTCTGATCAATGACATCACTGACACGGCCGGCTACCCTCTGCGCCTGCGTTGAGCGTGGTCGCCTTTGCACGCCATGTTGACTATTGGCGGATGCTGTCTCAAAGGCAAACTTGAGCATGCGTAGCACAAGCCGCCGTCCCAGTTTAGGCGGCAGAGACAGCTAGTAGATCCGATGCGGAAGTGCTTTTCTGAACCGTTCACCGAAAGGTCTACTTACCAGCCCGCAAAAAAAAATCTGATTGAGTAAGGTTGAGGGTCTAACATCTGGGGTCGCGAGCTGAGTGGTGGGGAGTTTTGGGGGGATGAGTGAAGGGAGGTTTCGTGTATGTCATTGACGCGAGAAACTGGGAGATGGGATGATGGGGGCTTGAGAGGGCAGAGACCCGGGGTCTGCGGACTTAATAGGGGGACAAAGTTATGAGGCTAGTTAGGATTAAGTGAGTCTTACTGAACTTTGGCATTTACACATTTTCTAGCACAGCGATCTCCCTCTTTAGATGTGCCCCCTTTTCTCAGTCTTCCAGTGTACAACTCGCGGGAGTCGCGAGGAAGGGTGCTGGATTGAATCAGCATTTAAAGACTTCTTCGCAGCACCTGAGCCAGACGGCCCCAGTGAGGTGAGAGAAAAGGGAAAAAAATCTGTAGAGCCTTAGCGGCCTTTGGACATTTGAGTCTGAGAAGGGATAGACAGTCACCATTTGAATAATAGGTAGAGGCTTATTTTTTTAGAGTTTAATAAATAATATTGAGTTATGATTAATTTGAAAATAGAGGGGAAGAAAATAGGAACTAATTTTACCCCTTATTTAAATGTCCATTCTTAGACATTCGAGAGCTATATATCACTTAATAGTTAACATTTAATTTATATTATTTAAAATGTATGCCTGCGGTTTTATATATCTTTTTTATTTAGAAATTTCATTTGGCCTCAGATATTTCTCTGTAACATTTTCTAAACTTTGAGCTACAAAACATGTAGATAATAAGTGTACAGTTCTATACATTATTTTAACAACTATATAGCCTTTCATCCTGAATTTCTACTTATTGTCATATTACACATGTTCTATGATTGCTTTAGTTTGACGTTATTAAAATCTGTTCTATGTATCTCACTGGTATAGTACTAGCTTAGCATGCACAAAGCCCTAGGAATAGGTTCTATCAGTACTACAAGGAATGTTGCTGCTGATGTAGTGGCACACCCCTTTAATTCTAGTACTTGGGATGCAGAGACAGGAAGATCTCAATGAGTTCAAGGCCACCCAGGGCTACATAGAGAGATCTGTCTCAAAAACAAAACAAAAAAACTTATAGTTGCTCATACTCTTCCAGAGAGTGGCCTCTCACATGAGGGGATTTCTGGGCAGATGATTGTGAGCACTGCAAATCTAATGATGTCTTCTACTGTTCTCATTCCAGCTCAGCTTTCATACATCTGTTTTCTCAAGAAAAGCAGGAAATGACCAAACCCCAGGTAAGTATGTGTTCTATCTGCTTCTATATTTTATCATAGATGTGATGAGATATATAGGCATCAGCACTGCAAAATAGGAAACTATCTATTACTGGGATCAGAGAAAAATAGCCAATTAAGGTCAAGTTAGATAGTTGATGCCTTGAGTAAATAAAGATAACAGATGTCTCTTAACTTATGATGATGTTATGCCAATTCATAGTTGAAATTTCATTTAATACCCTTATCTCACTAAACATCATGGCAACATGGTATATTGTGGTATGTATAGGCCATAATGTCATTGCTTACTGGGAACTGTTGCTCAATGCTGCTGCCTTATATCATGAAAGAATAGAGTATCACTTATGTTTATCCCAGGAAAAATCAAAATTTGAAGTATAGTTTCTATTCAGTTCACATTATTTTTGCACCATTGTAAAGTAAAAAAAAAAAAAAATGTTAATTCTTCAGTTAAGATTATCTGTGAATTTCCAGTTTGTTTTTGAACTGTCTGGCAGCTATATGGTAGTGTAACCAGTACTTTGGTTTGCCTTATTTCATTAGGATAGAGCATACCAAAGCTTCAGGGAAAACCAAGATTTTTCTGGAATTGTATTTTGGGCATTTTTTTTTTGCTGTGTCTTCATGTAGAATTGTCTTCAATAATACACTGATAATATGTTTCCCTGCTTTCCTGGAGTTATTTCTCACAAAATTCCATAGAGAGAATGGAGACTTTGGGAATGAAATCTCTTCTCTTTCAAATGATTTTCCTGTAATCATTTCCTCAGTTGGATTTTCAGTTCTCTTGCATCCAAAAGACAAATTCCCTGAGATATGTACAACTTACCATCTTTTTTGTTCAGTGTTCAGTTTTTTTTAATTACAGTGAAATCTTGCTCTTGTACAAGTTGACAAATGTTAACACAAGTAGATTGATGTAGCTAACTGACCAGGGAGATGGAGAATAGTTTCATCTTCCCAAAAGCTGTTTCATGTTGTTCTCTTATAGTATCCCATCCTGTAAATTCAGGCAACTATAGATCTATTCTGTGTCATTACAGTTTTGATTTCTCAAGTGTGTCATATAAAATGGGGTTACATATTTATAACCTTAGTTTGAAATTATATATTTGCTTTCAAGATTATTGATTTACACAGTTTGAATAATATATACGTATACTTCAAGGAATAATACAAAAAAGACCTGTATACCCATTTTATCTTTCAGAACTATAGTACAATATCACAGACAGGGTATTGACATTAACATGATCAAAATATTGCATCACTGTAAGGCTTCCTCAAGGCTACATTCACTGCTCCCTGACCCCTCACCCCAATCCCAGACCTAGACGGCTGGAAACACCTATCTGTTCTCTTATTTCAAGAGTTTGGTTATTTCATATGATGTAAATGAAATCATCTAAGTAACAGATACTGAGGCTACACAAAACCTTGTCTGCCCTCTCACTTCACATCAGTTATCTTCTGGGCAGGATGGCATATAACTATAATCTCAGCTGAGACAAAAGAACCATGAGTTCTGGGCTCCTCTGAGGAGGAGCAGGATCCTGTCCCTAAAATACAAATGCTGAAAATGTAGCCAGTGGTAGAACATCTACCTAGCATGGGCAAAACCTTGGGCTCAATTCCCAACATTAAAAAATTATTGGTGGGCCGGGTGGTGGTGGCGCACGCCTTTAATCCCAGCACTTGGGAGGCAGAGGCAGGCAGATTTCTGAGTTCGAGGCCAGCCTGGTCTACAGAGTGAGTTCCAGGACAGCCAGGGTTACACAGAGAAACCCTGTCTCAAAAAAACAAAAAAAAAATTATTGGTGGTATCTATCTCTGTTCTGATTTAGAAAGAATATTCAACATAGTTGTATATATTTACTTACTGGATACTTTGGGGACGAGTGTGTTTGTTAACTAGAGTCACCTGGGAGAAGGAGGCTCAATTGAGGAAATGACTCTGGCTGATTGGCCTTATGGATCATTTTCTTGATTAATGATTGATGTGAGAAATCCCAGCCCCTATGAATGGTGCCACTCTTAGGCAGATGGTCTTGGGTTATATAAGAAAGCAAGGTGATAGAAAGCCACACAAAATGATGCTATTTATATATTGAGAAATGCTTAGATCACACCCAGCACATCTGTCACCTCAAATACTTATCACTTAATCCTATCTAACTGAAGTATTCTATACTTTGTCTGTTATCTACCATTCTGCTCTCTACTACTATTGAGTTTGATTGTTTTAGATTCTACGTGTAAGTGAGATGGTGTCTCAGGCTAGTGATGAACTTGCTATGTAGCTTATACTTGCCTCCCAAGTGCTAGGTTTATAGGTGTTTGCTTGCCTGTGTCTTTTTTCTTAGAAGAATCTGTTGAGGTTCCTTGTTTGTTTTCAAATGGAGTTGTTTGTTTGCTATTAAGTTCAGTTCCTTATACTTTTTGGCTATTAATACCTTATCAGAAATAATGGATTTTATTAAAAAATGATTTAAATATAACTTTTAAATATTTCCTCCCAATCCACAGGTTTGCTTCTTCACATTCTTAGCTATTTTTTTCCTTATGCAGAAGTTTTTTTTTTCATTTAATTCTACTTACCTATTATTATTTCTGTTGTTGAGCCTTAGGGATCACATCCCAAACCACCTATTGCCCAGATGGATGCTGTGTTTTACTTGTGGGATTTTTCATTTTTTTTCTTAATTTTTAAGGTCTTGCTATGTAACCCAGGTTGGCCAGAAACTGACTGTATAGTCCTTTTTGGCCAAAAACTCTTGATCCTCCTGCCTCTTGGCATATGAGTGCTATGCTGATAGACATGCACCACCTTGGCCAGTTTCCGTGTTTTCATCTAGGAGTTGTCTATTTTGTTCTTTTGATTTGTGTATCTATCTTCCACCAGTACTATAGTACCTTCATTAATGGAGCTTTATAGTATATCTTAAAATTAGATAGTGCAAAGTCTCTTAACTTTATTCTACCTTGCCAAAATTGTTAACCTATGTGTGCTCCTTTCCTCTTGGCTTTTTGCATAAATTTTAGGATAATCTTGCTTATATGTTTAAAAATATTTTGTTAGGACTGTGATTGAATTAAATAACATTGAATACAGTATACCTCTCCATTTATTTAAATCTTTGATCATCTCATTGATGTTATATTGTTTTCAGCATACAGATCGTATGCATGTATTTTGTTCTGCTTAGGTTATCATGAGAAGATATCACAGTTGATAAAGGTATAGTTCAGAGATCAATACCATAAAAATGATAAAAAAAGAAAATCAGGTCTCATTTTAGGTGACTTAAACTATATAAACTTACCTTCTTTTAGCTCTGGAGACTGTAAGTATAAAATCAGGTGCCAGCAGGGTTAGTTTCTGATACAGTGACTTCTTGACTTGTTGGTGGCTGCCTTTTTATGTGCTCTTATATGGCCTTTCCTATGTGTACATCATATGGGAAGAGGAGGCAGAGAACTTGATTTGCTGCCCTTCCTCTTATGGACTCCTATCAGGTGATGGCCCTTCTGACCTTATTTAACCTTACTATATCCCTAATCTGCACCCCCAAATCAAACCACATTGAGGATTAAGATTTAAATTATGTTTTGAAGGACACAGTTTCAGTCCATACTGATGTATCTTTTAATAGATTTATTAGCACATATTATATGTTGTAATCCTTTTGGAAATAGTTGTAATTCATTAGGAAATTTTCATTTAATTGGTACATTTTAGTCTTTTCACCTTAAATGAAATTATTGATACCCTTGGATTTAGGTATCCCATTTTATTGTTCATTCACTGCTCTTTTTCCCATTTTATTTGGTGGTGGTTACTCTTGCTGCCTTTAAAAAAAACTAAACATTTGATTTGTTTTGAGTTTTTGTTGTTTTTTTTTATCACAAATAGGAGTTTTTATTTGTCACTATTAAAAATCTGGATTTTAAACAGATTCTTGGACTGGTGGTTCATATCCATCAGTTCGTTCAACCTTAGCACCTGTCTCGTCTCCAGTTGTTTTGCCAGAACTACTGTCTTCACCATGGAGCTCCATGAGCTTTCCCAATTCAAACTTGGGTTTCTTCAACATTTTTACTTTTCTAACAAAGACATCATGAAGAGGACAAATGGATTGGCAAGCCTTTTCTATGTCTTTCCCAATGCTGTCTGGAATCAGTTTATTAACTACTTCCTTCAAGTCATTAGTCTGCACTTCTCGGGTCATGATCTCCATCATCTTCTTGCGGATCTGGCAGACTTGCTGGTGCTGCGCATAGGATGTCTTTCTTACCTGGTTGTTGTTTAGTGAAACCAACACAGAAAAGTCGGAGCAAATACCCATCGGTCGTCTTGACATCAACATGAGCTTCAATCATGGTCTGCCACTTTTTGACCATGGAGCACATTTTCTCCCGGATAAGATCCAAGCCATGGAAGTTAGACAGCTTTTGCCCTGAACGTCCTCAGTAAGTAGCTTGAATTTTCTAAATGCAACTTCATCATTCTGTAGATCGGCAAGACTCACTTCAAACACACGACCCTTGAGGCCGTCAGATGCAATTTTGGTTCCTTGAGTCCTTGTGACTAGAGTTTTTCTGATGTTTCTAATATTGAACATTGCTACAGCTTTAACGTCATACCAGTCTTTCTTAGAAAATGGAACAACCATGTTCTTCTTAGCTCCCTTCTTGCCACCTTTTGTCAGGTACTTGTTCTTTCCAACTGCCACGGTGCCGATCAGAGAGCCGAAAGGGTGGAAGTACAACTCGAGCAAGAACTTAACGTGAACCAGGCTTGTTTTGTGTTTTATATTACATACTTATCTCTCTGTATGTGGTGAAAATTGAACCCAGAACCCTGGTATGATAAACATACTCCACCACTGAGTATCTTGTGTTTATCTTGTCTTGCTATATAGCCTAGTGGTTTCAATTATATTAATTTTGTCAAAGTTTGTTTCCCAACTTATTCATACTTGAAAAAAAATGTATGTTGTGCTTTTTAGTGGGGTATTCTATATGTGTCAGCAAACAGTTAGTTGGTGGTGTTATTTTGCTTGGTTGGTTGGCTTATATTGGTTTTGAGACAGTCTAACCATGTAGCTCTTAAATGGCCTTGAACTCATAGAGTTATGCCTGCTCTGCTTCCTGACTGCTGGGGTTAAAGTCCTATATTGATTCTCTATCTACTGGTTCTTTCAATTTCAGGCTGTTTTGGAACTTGATATACATCCCAGGCTGGCCTCAAACTTGTGATCCTCCTGGCTCGTCTGCTTCCTAAGCATTGAGATTGCAGGTAAAAGTACCACCATGCTTTGCCCTTGGTTATATATTAGACTATATCCATTTACAGAGTTTCTTTTGTGTTTACTCTAGAGATTATCATGTGTACTTAACTTTATAAAATACAATTAATGTTAATTTTTACCTCTTTAGCTACATGTATGAGCTTGTACAAGTTTCCTTACCTGGTCCCATTTCTGTTTTGGTTGTTATATATTTACATGCATTGAAAATTACATTGGACACTCTTATAGTGTCTTTGTCTCTTTGTTTGGTTTAGGGTGTTGTTACTTTTATGTGGAGTTTCACTATATTTGTTCTCAAGTCCCAAATTCCTAGGTTCATTTGATCCTCCTGCCTCAGCCTCCTGAGTAGGTGGCACAGCCATGTGCTACTACATCAGTCTTTACATTTGTTATAGTTACTGCTTTCAACATCTTCATATTTTAGAGAATTGAAGAGAAATGACATTATTATATTTATCTTTTTAAAATCCATGTCTAATGTTCTTTCTTAATTGTTGATAATTCAGATTTCCTTCTGTGATCATTTGTCTGTCTGTAAACTGCTTTTAGTAATTATTTTCAGATTAAGCCTGTTGGCAACATATTTTTCCTTTATTGTATCTTTATTTCACTTTTATTCCTGAAGGAAATTTCCATAACATATAGACTTTTTGTTTTTTGTTTTTTTTTTGTTTTGTTTTTCGAGACAGGGTTTCTCTGTGTAGCCCAGGCTGTCCTGGAACTCACTCTGTAGACCAGGCTGGCCTCGAACTCAGAAATCCGCCTGCCTCTGCCTCCCAAGTGCTGGGATTAAAGGCGTGCGCCACCACCGCCCGGCCATATAGACTTTTTAGTGTAGTCATCATCTCTTACATTCATTTATGTTTTTGTGTGTACACACATTTGTGCATATGGAGGTCAGAAGGCAACTTATAGAAGTCAGTTCTGTCCACTATGTAGGTTTCAGAGATTGAACTCAGACTGTCAGGCTTGGCAGCAAGCACCCTTACCTGTTGAGCTATCTCACTGGCCTGAATTATTATTCTTTTTGACCTGGTCACAATAAGAGATTGGTCTCTTGGCCAGCAGGAACAAAGTATTACCCATCTGGATGCATGTTCTATGGGTCTCCCATGACATGTTGCCTGTTTCCCAGCACAGGCAGACTCAGTGGGAGAACAAAAGCACTTTCACTGCTGCAGACATCCCACTGATCTCACTTTCTGCTATTCCCTTTGTGTCTGATGTTGTTAGAGAGACACCTATTAGTGTGTGGAAAGGCTGAGACATGTATGTATGCATGCATGTATGTATGTATGTATGTATGTATGTATGTATGTATTAGTAAGTTGGGATTGAGAGGCACTGGACCTGTGTGCCTTCTGTTGTTGGGGATAGGCAGTCATCTTACACTCTGGCACTTTTGTGAATTCCTTGGATTCCTAACCAGAATACTACTACTTTCCAGAATATACTACTAATAATCCTAATTACTTTCCACTTTTCCTTGTTTTGATTTTTGATGGAGTGCCTGT
This sequence comes from Mastomys natalensis, assembly GCA_021653895.1. Taxonomy (NCBI): domain Eukaryota; kingdom Metazoa; phylum Chordata; class Mammalia; order Rodentia; family Muridae; genus Mastomys; species Mastomys natalensis. The sequence goes on from JAJTUV010002868.1 coordinate 165,231, forward strand.
TGTGTACTTTCAAGTGTGTTTAGTTATACTTAATATGCTGATTGAGTGACTAGAGTAAAAGCATCTTCCCACATCACACTGGAGAATTACCTTTTCCTTCTTAACTGCATATGACTAGCAAACGGGTTTAAACATCCATAACATAAAAATCTGACATTTGAAATGCTACAAAATCATTTTTTGAGTGCCAGTATTACAGAAGTAGAGAAATCCATATCTGATCTCATATGATATAATGGCTTGAAGTCAAAATGCACATACACTAAAAATACAGCAGAAATTTACTTTCAGGCTATATTAAGATATGTATATGTTGCTAAAATTCTCTTCCTGGGGGAGATATAAATCAGTGTCTGCTTCTCCTCCCCCCAAAATCACAATAGCAAACCAAGATACTGCCCAAGTTCACTCTTGGTGCACCAAAGAATTTATTTGGCTTATTTGTAGAGCATAGGGGATGGGTTATTTACAGGAATGTGGGCACTAGCCACACATGGAAAGCCTTACTCAAAGAGGGATGAAGGCTTCCTGGTAAGCTAAGTGTATAGATTGATGCCCAGCTCTAGTCTTCCCTTCTTCTATATATACTCTACCCCTTTCCACAGGCTCAGGGCAGAGCCCCCAGGTAGTAAAAAACAACTGAATATTCAGATTCTCTCATGCCCTTGTCTGCACCTCTGTGAGGAGGTATAACCATCAACCAGCCTAGCTGGAGTGATCTTTTACAAAGGGGTCCCTGCCAAACTCCCAAGATGGTGGTTACTTGGCTCTGAGGACAGTTATTTATGACACATTGTGTGACTGCCCCCTCCCCTTTCTCTCTCTCTCTGTGGTTTCATAAAATAATTTTATATTTGGGCTTGGGTCTCATCCCCAAGATATCATTATATATGTGAAAATACTCTAAGATATCCAAAGCATTAAAAATCTAAAACTCTTGTTATCCTAAGCATTTCCTATAAGGATATTCAACCTGTATTAGTTCAGGCTATAATAGCAGACCACCATACACTGTGGTCTAAACAGCAATTTATTTTTTTCATAATTCTGGAGACTAAAAGTCCAAAATCAGAGTGCTTTCAGGATTGTTTTTTAGTGAGACCTCTCTTCTTGGCTTGGCAATATCAGCTATCTTGTTTTCACACATTTGTATACCACTACTAATAATAACAATAAATAAATTGAAAAGAATTTTGACTAAATTATAGTTAATGAAAATATACTATTATATAACATGTAATCTATTTTAATTTGGCTTCCTGCTTATATATATAAAATTCATGTAAATATACATATACTGCACATTGTACACTGTATGAACAAGTTCATAGACTTTTACATGAATCTTTCTGGTTATCCTTTATTTCATGTTTGTGTCTCACTGTTCCCTTCTCTAGCAGTGAGAGAGTTGACTCCTAGCATCAATATATTTATTTGTTTGCTCAATATTATACAAAAACTAGAGTCAGAATTCCTGCACCTGTATCACTGCAGAAAGACACTTTATTTAGTAAAGTATGTGATTTCTCTGCATTCCTTCTGTCTGCAGTGAAGATAAGTATTTGGTTTCAAAGTTACTTAGACTAGTTTTCCCCATTTTTTTCTATTCGGTGTACTTACATTGTTTATTATATTGTTAGATTCAAATTTTTTACTTTGTATTACATTTAGATTTTATTTCATTCCAACATAATCAATTTAATTTTGTTTATAACTTTGTATATAAAATACTAATATTATTTTAAAATTTTTATGTGCATGGGTGTTTGCACATACACACACACACACACACATACACACCAACTGTGTGATTGTGTGATTGGTGCTCAAGGAGACTAGAAGAAAACATTGGATCCACTGGAACCGCAATAAAAAACAGTTACAAGCCACAATATGGGTGCTGGAACTGGAACTCAGATCCTCTACAAGAGTAGCTGGTGTTCTTAACGGCTATCTCTCTGACCCCTTAATTCTTTTTCAAAAAAGTTACTCATTTTTATTTAATAATTTTTATTCATTTATTTTCAAAAGACATTTGTTCGTGAGCAGCATTTTTTGAATTTATCAAGTGAAGGAATCTTCAAGTTGAGTTGAAATGTTCTATAATAATCTTGTATAAAAGAATGCTTTGCACAAAACCTAGACAGTCTTTGACATTTTGTCCATGAATGCTATGGAGAATCAGAAGGCAAGGGATTTAGTTTTGAATGAAATAGGTAGAACTTAGTTAGATGGGCCATAAAGATACTTATTATTAGGAAGAATTTGAGGTTAAGTTTTCCTTTACTCTCAGGCAACAATGCTCCAGTCTTAATTAGTTAGCTGTATAATGATACTAAGAACTTCTCAAGTTTGAGTCCACTCTCCTTGTACATATACTTCATTCTAAAATATAAATGAATCAAGCATGGAAAAGCTATAACCAAAGAGCTTGAGAAATGACTCAGCAGTTAAGAGTCCTGGCTGTTCTTGTAGAGGACCCGTGTTTGGTTCCCAACACTTACCAGGTGGCTCCTGACTGTCTGTAATTCCAGTTTCAGGAAATTCATTGCATTCTTCTGACCTCCTTGGGCAACAAGCACATACATACATGCACATACATACATACATGCATGTAGTGCACATACATACATGCAGGCAAAACATTTATATACATAAAGTAAAAATAAAAAACAAATTACTCCTCAACTAAAATACAAAGATAATATATTCTGTTTTTCCAGAAGTATATAGGGTCTGAGTTGTGCTTTTCTAAATCCTTATTTATAAAGAAAACTATATATTTAATTAATCTTTGAATTCCTTGGAATCAGAGAGATTTTATCCATTTATGGAAATTAGGAACTTTTTTAATCCTTTTTTTGGTAGTTTAGTGTAATCTACACTAGTATTTTCAGGTATTTTAATTTTTTTCATTAAGGGCTAGAAAATATGAAACGTTGAATAACGGTTTGCCTTATTTTCTATTTCAAAAATTATAATTTTTTAATTATTATAATTGTATTCAATTTATTTATTTATTTGTTTTTTTATGTCATATCACCAGTGTGCAGATTCATGGTGTTCACATCTTACAACATTGTTATCATTGTCATTGTGCATATTATATAGAAAATTGCTAACTCAGTGATTTTCAAAATGTCTTCAAGAAATTACAACATATTTCAGGATAAAAGGATATGGACATTTTAAATCATAAAATATTTCAAGATATACATTCAGCTATCCAAACAGATATATAACAGGCTGCTCATGATTTGTGATGGTTCAAGAATCCTTGGCACATTTTATGATGGGAAAATATAACTAACATTTAGTAGAAACCTTTCCAAACATTTCATATTTTAAGTTAGTCTAGGGTAGCAATGCCTGGTGTATTACTGTCTTGGTGTTGGAAGCAGGAACTGTGAAGCACCAGGTGAAGCATCTAGTTTACTGCAGTGGACCCTGAGGTATTGGGCTTCCATGTGTATGTGGGTTTTCTACTGTTTTTGTTGTTATTGAAGACCAGCCTTAGTCCGTGGTGATCTGATAGGATGCATGGGATTATTTCAGTCTTCTTGTGTCTGTTGACGCCTGTTTTGTAACCGATTTCAATTTTGTAGAAGGTGTCATGAGGTGCTGAGAAGAAGGTGTATTCTTTTGTTTTAGGAAAACAAAATGAACTGTTGTATAGATATCTGTTAAATTCATTTGGTCCATAACTTCAGTTAGTTTCAATGTGTCTCTGTTTAGTTTGTGTTTCCATGATCTGTCCCTTGCTGAGAATGGGGTGTTGAAATCCCCCACTATTATTGTGTGAGGTGCAATGTGTGCTTTGGGCTTTAGTAAAGTTTCTTTTATGAATGTGGGTTCCCTAGCATTTGGAGTATAGATGTTCAGAATTAAGAGTTCATCTTGGTAGATTTTTCCTTTGATGAGTATGAAGTGTCCTTCCTTATCTTTTTTGATAACTTTTGGTTGAACATCGATTTTATTTGATATTAGAATTGCTACTCCAGCTTGTTTCTTGGGACCATTTGCTTGGAAAATTGTTTTCCAGCCTTTTACTCTGATGTAGTGTCTGTCTTTGTCACTGAGGTGCATTTCTTGTATGCAGTAAAAGACTGGGTCCTGTTTTCTTATCTAGTCTGTTAGTCTACGTCTTTTTATTGGGGAATTGAGTCCATTGATTTTAAGAGATCTTAAGGAATAGTGATTGTTGCTTCCTGTTATTTTTGTTATTAGAGGTGGAATTATGTTTGTGTAGCTATCTTCTTTTGGATTTGTTGAATGAAGATTACTTTCCTGCATTTTCTAGGGTGTATTTTCCCTCCTTGTGTTGGAGTTTTCCTTTTCTTAGCCTTTGTAGTGCTGGTTTTGTGGAAAGATATTGTGTAAATTTGGTTTTGTCATGGAATATCTTGGTTTCTCCATCTATGGTAATTGAGAGTTTTGCTAGATATAGTAGCCTGGGCTGGCATTTGTGTTCTATTAGGGTCTGTATGACATCTGCCCAGGATCTTCTCACTTTTATAGTATCTGGTGAGAAGTCTGGTGTAATTCTTATAGGTCTGCCTTTATATGTTACTTGGCCTTTTTCCCTTACTGCATTTAATATTCTTTTTTTGTTTTGTGCATTTGGTGTTTTGATTATTATGTGATGGGAGGTATTTCTTTTCTGGTCTAGTCATAAAATCAGATCTGAAAAGGGAGACACAACAACAGAAACTGAGGAAATTCAAAAAATCATCAGATCCTACTACAAAGGCCTATACTCAACAAAACTGGAAAATCTGGATGAAATGGACAATTTTCTAGACAGATACCAGGTACCAAAGTTAAATGAGGAGCAAAATAAACCATCTAAACAGTCCCATAACCCCTAAAGAAATAGCAGCAGTCATTAAAAGTCTCCCCACCAAAAAAAGCCCAGGACCACATGGTTTTAGTGCAGAATTCTATCAGACCTTCAAGGAAGACCTAATACGAATTCTCTGCAAACTATTCCACAAAATAGAAACAGAAGGAACACTACCCAATTCGTTCTATGAAGCTACAATCACACTCATACCTAAACCTCACAAAGACCCAACAAAGAAAGAGAACTTCAGACCAATCTCTCTTATGAATATCGATGCAAAAATACTCAATAAAATTCTAGCAAACCGAATCCAAGAACACATCAAAACAATCATTCATCATGATCAAGTGGGCTTTATCCCAGGAATGCAGGGATGGTTCAATATTCGGAAATCCATCAATGTAATCCACTATATAAACAAACTCAAAGAAAAAAACCACATGATCATCTCATTAGATGCTGAGAAAGCATTTGACAAAATCCAACATCCCTTCATGGTAAAAGTCTTGGAAAGATCAGGAACCCAAGGCCCATACCTAAACATAGTAAAAGCAATATACAGCAAACCAATAGCCAACATCAAACTAAATGGAGAGAAACTTGAAGCATTCCCACTAAGATCAGGGACTAGACAAGGCTGCCCACTCTCTCCCTACCTATTCAATAGAGTACTGGAAGTCCTAGCCAGAGCAATTAGACAACAAAAAGAAATCAAAGGAATACAAATAGGAAAGGAGGAAGTCAAAATATCACTATTTGCAGATGATATGATAGTATACTTAAGTGACCCAAAAACTCCACCAGAGAACTCCTAAACCTGATAAACAACTTCAGCAAGGTGGCAGGTTATAAAATCAACTCGAACAAATCAGTAGCCTTCCTCTACATGAAAGATAAACAGGCTATTTGGAGTTCTATAGGCCTCTTGTATGTTTATGGGCATCTCTTTCTTTAGGTTAGGGAAATTTTCTTCTGTAATTTTGTTGAAGATTTTTATTGGCCCCTTTAAGTTAGGAATCGTCACTCTCTTCTATACCTATTATCCTTAGGTTTGGTCTTCTCATTGTGTCCTGGATTTCCTGGATGTTTTGGGTTAGGAGCTTTTTGCATTTTGTGTTTTCTTTGACAGTTGTGTCAATGTTTTCTATGGTATCTTCTGTACCTGAGATTCTCTCTTCTATCTCTTGTATTCTGTTGGTGATGCTTGCATCTATGACTCCTGATTTCTTTCCTAGGTTTTCTATCTCCAGGGTAGTCTCCCTTTGTGATTTCCTTATTGTTTCTACTTCCATTTTTATGTCTTGGATGGTTTTGTTCAGTTCCTTCACCTGTTTTGTTGTGTTTTCTTGTAATTCTTTAAGGGATTTTTATGTTTCCTCTTTAAGGGCTTCTACCTGTTTACCTGTGTTCTCCTTAATTTCTTTGAGAGTGTTATTTATATCCTTCTTAAAGTCCTCTATCATCATTATTAGAAGTGATTTTAAATCTGAATCTTTCTTTCCTGGTGAGTTGGGATATTCAGGACTTTTTATTGTGGGAGAACCAGGTTCTGATGATGCCAAGTACTCTGGGTTGCTGATGCTTATGTTCTTGTGCTGGCCTTTTGCCATCTGGTAATCTTTAGTGCTACGTGCACTCACTTTTTCTGACTGGAGCCTGTCTTTCCTATTACCTTGGTTGTGTCAGAACTGTTCGGGGTCTGTGTTGCTGCTGGGGTTAGAGCTCCTGGGAGCCCCGCCTCCTCTGGGTTTTGTGGGATTGGGTGCAGAGTTGAAGCCCAAGATCTGCTCAGTGCTTGGGTGCACACTGGAAGGAACCAGTGCCCCTGGCCAGGAGTGAGTTCCTGGGTCCCAGTCCAGCTTTTTCTTTCTTAAAAAATAATAAGAATAACTATTATGGGAAGATGTCACAGCACACATGTAAATGTGAGAGGACAGCTTTTGAAATCAGTTTCCTCCTTCCACCTTTACATGGGTTCCAGGAATTAAACTCAGGTCACCACATTTCTATGGCAAATAGGTTGCTCTCTAAGCACTATTTAAGCATTTTTCTACTGTGATTTTAAAGTTAGTCTTATAATAAATTTTCTCTTATTTATTTGGGATGGTAAGGATCAAACCTAGGGGACCTTGCACATACTGTCTTACTCAGAGTTCTATTGCTGTTAAAAACACCATGACTAAGGCAACTCCTATAAAGGACAACATTTACTTGAGACTGGTTTACAAGTTTAGAGGTTCAGTCCATTATCATCATGGTGGAGAGACATGGTGCTGGAGAGGTACCTGAGATTTCTACATCTGGAGGGACATACAGCAAGAAGAGACCCTGAGCCTTGCTTGGGCTTTTGAAACCTCAAAGCCCACTCCCAGTGACACACTTCCTCCTACAGAGTCATGCCTTCTCCAACAAGGCTATACCTCCTAACTCTTTCCAAGTAGTGCCACTCCCTAATGACCAAGCATTCAAATATATGAGCTTATGGAGGTCATTCTTGTTGGGAGCAGCCTTACTTATACACTGATGGCATAAATTGGCCATGGGCCTGAGTCGGCCATGCATGCCTGCTAACACAAAGTCTTGGTCTCTGTGGGAAAACACTGACCCTAGAACAGATAGCTATAGACCTTGTAGACAAGTAGCCTTAGTGGAAAATTACCAGCCTGGATAAGAACAAATAGTCATAGACCTTGTGGATAGGTAGCCTTGGTGGAAAGTACCAGCTTAGATAAGAACAAATGAATCATAGACAGAGTCATAGTGACCTGTTCCCTGCTTCTTCACCCAGCCAATACCCTGTTCTGGAAAATATCTGTACTCCCCCGAACACCTATGCTCCTGCCTCATCCCCTTCCCCACATCCTGCCTTTTTGTGTATATAACCCCTGTGTGAAAAAATTAAAATTACAGTTTGATCAGCCTATACACAAGCCATCATTCTTCGTGTTCCCCATCCTCCAGTTCTCTCTTCCAGGTCTTCTGATCCCAGTTTAATGCCCCGTGAGACTGGGGCACATTCTTATTTAAGCCACCACACACATGCTATGCAAATGTCTACCATTGACATGTTCAGACACTTCTCTATTTAAATGGTGAATTATACTAATAAATGTTTCTTTTGTTGGCCATCATTGTATTCCTAGAATAAATTTCATTTAGTCATGTTGTGTTATTGTATTAATGTGGTCTTGCTCTGTTTATTTAGGAGTTTCACAAGTGAAATCCTATCCAAGATTATAAAATCTTTACTGAATATGTAGCTTAGGTCTTCAGTAATCAGTTTTGTCTACATCATCTAACTTGTATTGAAAGTAGTCCCTTAGTACATTTTCTCCTTGCATGGATGTTCATAAATGTTTTTTGTGTGTTGTAAAGTTAAACATTGGAAAATTTTGTTTATGTTGTTTAATGTACTTTGGCTTTGAGGCTTGAATTCTGATGTCAGGATCTTTCTGTCTTTCTGTCTCTTTCTGTGTGTCTCTGTCTCTCTCTTATACTCTATTCTCTTCCCTCCCTCCCTCAACCCTCCTCCTTCTCTCTCTCTCTCTCTCTTTCTCTCTCTCTCTTTCTCTCTCTCTCTTTCTCTCTCTCTCTTTCTCTCTCTCTCCTACTTTCTGCAGTGCTGAAAATTGAAGCCAGGACTTTGTCCATGCTACCACCACTATAGCTTCAACCCATGTTTGTCTCTTTTTTATTTTTATTCTTTGTAGAATTTCACATGAGTATTGTATCTACATTACTTCCCCATTCCCTCTCCTTCCAACTCCTCCCATAAACTCTCACTCCTTCTCAAATTCATGATCTTTTATTCTTAATTAATATTGTTACATATCACTATATATTATTATAGTGATACACATGTAAACTTTAAAATGTAACCTGCTGAGTCTCTTTAGTGTTGTTCAGTTGTTGTATATGTGTTTAGGGCTGACCATTTGGAATTGACTAATTTATCAGGGGCCTTGTCCCTGGAGAAGACTGGTTTTCCCTCTCTCGGGAGTCATTAATTGCCTATAGCTCTTCATTTAGGGATAGGGCTTTGTGAAATTTCCCCTAACCACATTGACATGCCAATTAATGTTCTATTTTTTTTAAAGATATATTTAGGCAACCATATTGTTGAGATTTCATAAATATAGTTAAGACAGTGTCTCACACCACAACTAGAAGCAGGCTTTTTCAGTAAATAACACAATTTTGGGCTCCACAGTGTGATCAAATATCCTATAACAGACAAAGACAATAACCTATATTGTTTTAAGAGGTCCCCTGAACTCTTCTGACCAACCACATAAAAGAGGTGTCCCTTGCCTGGCACCTGGATTTTTGTTAGTCTATTACTTTTGGGGAGAGCATTGTCATCTCAAGTGTCATAACTTCATCTAAATTGTGTGTGTGTGTGGTGTACCTATAGACATAGAAATATGTAATTTTAAGTAAACATAAAATGATTCCCTGTAGCTTTTTCAAAATTCCTTGATGGTATTTATCTTTTCTCCCTGCTTCTCCCTCTGTATGGCCCTTCCTTTTACCTCCCCTGTTAAAGTGCCCCCCATTTTTTCCCATTTCGTTCTTCATAGCACTGGTGTCCTTCTACTTCCCTCTCTAGAGCTTCTACTCTCCTAACCACCCCCACCCTTCCCTTTCTAAATTTCCTGTTACCTCAGTTATTCTAAGTCATATACTTACATCTAAAGAAAGAGTAGGAGCCATGGTCCACAACTGAGATGCTTCTTTATATGGGTCTGTGGTTCCTCATTCGGTATATTTTTTAGCTCCATCCATTTATCTGCAAGTTTCATGGTTTCATTTTTCATTATATCTGAATAGTATTTCATTGTATATTTGTACCACATTTCTCATTTATCTGTTGAGAAATATTTGAGTTGTTTCCATTTCCTAGATATGTGAATAGAGGCACATCTGAACAATTAACTGTGGAGTATGATGTCAAGTCCTTTGGGCATATGCCAAGGAGTGGTATAACTGGGTCATATAATAGATTTAATTCTTAGCTTTTTTAGAATTCTTCTCACTGATTTCCAGAGTGGCTGCACCAGTTTGCAATCCCTCCAACAGTGAGTGCGGGTTTCTCTTTCTGCCAATTCCTTGCCAGCATTCGTTGCCAATTTTTTTCTTGATCCTATCAATTCTGACTAAAGTGAAATTTGAATTTAGTTTTAATTTGCATTTCCATAATTACTAAGGATGTTAAACACTTTAGGTATTTCCTAGCCATTTATTTTTCTTCTTTTGGGAACTCTCTGTTTAGATCCATAGGGCATTTTATTTTAATGTTTCCACTTGTTCCTTTTTTTAAATTCTGTTTTTTGAGTTCATTTTGATACTGATTTTGTCAGCCATCTAGCTGGCAAAGTTTCATGCCCACTCTTTGGGCTTCCTCCTTACTTAATAGACTGTTTTATTTACTATATAGAATCTATTTAGATTTATGAGGTCTTTACGTGTATGTGTGTGTATGATGTGTGTGTTCATAGGTGCGAGTGCAAGCACACATGTGCTGCAGCAAATAGTTATCAGTTCTCACCTTCTGCCTTCTTTGAAGCAGGGTCTTTGTTTTGTTGTTCACTGCTGTATACTCTAATTGACCTACAAGCTTCCAGGGAATTCTTCCTCTGTCTCCCATCTCATCATAGAAACACTTAGGATTACAGACACACACTGCTCTTTTACTTGGACTCTAGAGAGTCAAGTACTTTACTAGATGAGCCATCTCTTTGCCCAACCGTGTAGTCTTTTAGAGCTTTGCTGCTGCTTCTCTACTCTGAATCAAAGTTAGGCAAAACAGAGATAACCACCTGGCACCAATTCTTCTGATAGCTCCTAAATAGGTTATGAATGGATGCATTAATTTATTAATAAAGTCTTCTCTGCTCCCTCTAACACCATGGACAGGGTAATAAGCACAGGCTCATCAGTAGCAGTAGAACAAGGACAAAGGTAAGCCAACTATGCTAAGGTGGGGAGGGAACAGGGAGAGGGAAAGGAAGGAGAGGTAAAACCTAAACCATAAAAGCTTTCCTATGGCCTTTATGTTATATTCTTAAAAAAAAACCTTTTATTATTCTTATTATACCCCAACTGCAGTTTATCCTCCCTCCACTCTTCCCAGTCTCTTCCCTGACCTCCACCTTCCCTAGATTTACTCTTCCTCTGTTTCTCTTCAAAAAGAGCAGACCTCCTAGGGATACCTACAAATATGGCCTAATAAGATACAGTAAGACTGGGCATAAACCCTCATATCATAACTGGGCATGACAGTTCAGTAGGACCTCTGTAGTGATTTGTATATGCTCGGCCCAGGGAGTGGCACTATTAGAACGTGCAAACCCTGTTGGAGTAGATGTGGCCTTGTTGGGGTAGGTGTGTCACTGTGGGTGTGGGTTTTAAGACCCTCAGCTGCCTGGAAGTCAGTATTCTGCTAGCAGCCTCCAGATAAAGATGGAGAATTCTCAGCTGTTCTTGCACCATGCCTGCCTGGAGGCTGCCATGCTCCCACCTTGATGATAATAGACTGAACCTCTGAACCTGTAAGCCAGCCCCAAATATATGTTGTCCTTTATAAGACTTGCTTTGGTCATGGTTCACAGCAGTAAAACCCTAACTAAGACAACCTCCAAAAGGGGTCTCAAAAGCAGGCAAAATATTCAGGCACACCCACTCCCATTGTTGAAAGACCTACAAGGAAACCAAGCTATGCAATCATAAGGTATATGCAAAGGACCTAGTTCAGACTCACAGAGCCCATGCTCGTCAGTTTAGTTTCTGTAAGGTCCTATGGGCCCTGTTTAGTTGATTCTGTATGTCCCATTTTCCCGGTGTTCTTGATCTCTCTGATTCCTATAGTTCCTTTTCCTCTTCTGCAGGGTTTCCCTGGCTCCCACTAGTATTTAGCAGTGGGTCTCTGCATCTTCTCCCATCCATCAGTTGCTGGATGATGCCCTTCTGTTGACAGTTGGGCTAGGCACCAATCTATGAGTATAGCAGAATATCATTAGGAATCATTTCATTGACTTTTTGGTATTTGGGTTTAGTTCTATCCTAGGTCTCTGGGCTACCCTGCCTCTGGTTCCTGTACATCCACACAGTGTCAAGCATTGGCTCTCTCATAGCATGGGCCTCAAGTTGGGCCAGCCATTGGTTGGCCAGTCCCACAAATTCTGCGCCACCATTACCTTAGCATATCTTGCAGGCAGGACAGATTGTAGGTGGAAAGTTCTGTGGCTGGGTTGATGTCCCAGTCCCACTGCTAGGTGCCTTACCTGGTTATAGAAGATGGCCTGTTCAGACTCTATATCCTCCATTACTAGGTATCTTAGTTAGGGTTTCCATTGCTGTGAAGAGACACCATGACCAAGGAAACGCTGATAAAGGACAACATATAATTGGGCCTAGCTTACAGGTTTAGAGGTTCAATCCATTATCATCATGGTGGGAAGCATGGCTGCATACAATCAGGCATGGTGCTGGAGGAGCTGAGAGCTCTACCTCTTGTTCCAAAGGCAGACAGAAGACTAACTCACAGGCAGCTAGGAGAAAGTTCTCAAAGCCCACAGTGACAGACTTCCTCCAACAAGGTCACATCTTCTTATAGTGCCACTCCCTGAACCATGCATTTTCAAGCCACCACACTAGGAGACATTGCTTGGGTCACTCTCATAGATTCCAGGAAGTTTCTACCTCACTGGGTTACTGTATCACTCCTCAAAGACACCCCTCCCAATTCAAAGAATCTCTCCCAGTACTTTCTCCTTCTGTCTCCCCACTCCTCTATACCCCTGCTTGATCCCACTTGCTCTCATCACCATCTGCCCCCAGTCCACCCACAAAGTCTATTATATTTCCCCTTGCCAGGGAGGTCCATGTATCCCCCTTTGAGCCCTTCTTTTTACTTAGCCACGCTGAGTTTGTGGATTATAGCATGATTGTCCTTTAATTATCAGGTAATTCCACCTATAAATGAGTACATATCTTGGGTCTTTTTGGGTCTAGTTTACCTCACTCAGTGATTTTTTTTTTCTAGTTCCATCCATTTGCCTGCAAATCTTTTTTGTGTCATTTTTTAAACAAAGTAATATTCCACTGTGAAAATGTACCCATTTTTTTTTATCCCTTCTTTGTTAAAGGTAAACTGGTTTTGTTCCAGGTTTTGGTTAAGAATAAGGCGCTATGAGTATAGTAGAACCATGTTTTGTAGTGGATGAAGCATCCTTTGAGTTTCCCCCAAGGATGGATTTGGATCTTGGGGTAATCTTTTCCCAGTTTTCGAGGAACCCCATTTGTTTCCTATGGTTGTACAAGTTTGAAACTCTTACAGCAAGGGAAGATTTTCCCCTTATCCACATCCTTGCCTTATGAGTTCACTTGTGTTTTTTTGATATTGGCCAATTCTGCAGGGGACATTTCGTCTGGGAGTATTTTTAAATTTGCATTTCTGTGATGGCTAAGGATGTTGAATTTTCTTTGTGTATTTTTCACCCATTAGAGTTTCCCTTTTTTGAGAGTTCTTTTTAAAATTTATTTTTTTTTTTTTTTTTTTTTTTTGGTTTTTTTGGGGGGGGGCGGGTTTCCCGGACTCACGGAGACCAGGGGCCCGAACTCAGAAATCTGCCCCTTTCCCCCAATTTTTAAAAACTCACCACCCTGCCCCATAATTTTTTTTTTGGGTATTTGGGTTTTTTTTTAATTTTATCTTTTAATTTTTGTATTATTCTTCAATGTGGGTTTTGGTTTTTTCCATTTTTCCCCTTCATAGTCCTTTTTTCAAAAATTTTAGCTGGGCCCTTTTTTTGTTATAAAGGCCCAGAAATGGGTTTTTTTTAAAAATTTTCCTTACAAATTTTTTTTTTACTTTCCCTTCCCCACCATTTTTAAAAAATTTTTAAAACTTTTCCCTTCTTTTTCCCCCCAAAAAACACAACACCCCCCCCAACCCCCCCCCCCCCCCCCCCCCCCCCCCCCTTTTTTAAAAAAAAATTTTCCTAAGTTAAATTTTCTTCTTCAATTTGTTCCCTTGTAAACTTTTTTTTATCCATGATGAATTTTTTTGTGCCTTTGTAAAGTCTGAAAAAAATGCTAATAGTGCCCTTTTTTTTTTGCATTTGTTTTTTTGTTTTTTTGTTTTTTTTTTGAAATTTTATCCTTTCAAAGGGCATAAATTTTAAATTTGGGTCTTAATTGAACGAAAGTTTTTAGGATGGGATTTTTTTTTGTTTTTTTTAATCCTGAATAGATCATTATCTTCGTTTCTTTTTAAAATTTTTTTAAAATTGGTTTTGTTTTTGTTTTTTTGGAAGGGCTCCCAAAATTTTTTTTTTTTTAGTATTTAAGGATGTTTTTTTTGATTTTTTTTTTTTTTTTAATGTTTTCATTTAAAAAAAGTTTATTTTTTTAAAAGGTTTTATTTCATCCGGGAAAAAAAAATTTAAATGGGGTCCGGGCTCACAACCCTTTTTCGCCCTTTAGGGTCCCCAAAATTTTAATTTGGGCCCCCTTTGTTAAACCCCGTTCTTTCCCCCTTGGACAAAAACAGATTTTCAGGA